>OU342745.1:348804295-348833038 GCA_910589775.1 Avena eriantha | reverse complement strand
AAACCAGTACTAGAGTCATTGCATGTGTGTTCCTGTCAAGAAACCACATATGGATCAACCAGTGTTCATTGCATGTGTATTCCTATCATGAACCACACTTGGATCAACCAGTGGTCATTGCATGTGTGTTCTTTTTCACAGACCACATATGGATCCACTAGAGTCATTGCATGTGTGTTCTTTCCACAAACCAAACATGGATCAACCAATGGCATTGCATGTGTGTTCTTTTCACAAACCACACATGGATCAACCAATGGCATTGCATGTGTGTTCTTTTCACAAATCACATATGGATCCACCAGTGTTCACTGCATGTGTGTTCTTTCCACAAACCACTTATGGATCCACCAGTGTTCATTGCATGTGTGTTCTTTTCCATAAACCACATATGGATCCACTAGAGTCATTGCATGTGTGTTCTTTTCACAAACCACATATGGACCCACTAGAGTCATTGCATGTGTGTTCTTAGACAAAAACTAGCACTAGAGTCATTGCATGTGTGTTCCTGTCAAGAACCACATATGGATCAACCGGTGTTATTGCATGTGTGTTCCTGTCATGAAGAACACATGGATCAACCAGTGCGTATTGCATGTGTGTTCTTTCCGCATACCACATATTGATCAACAGAGTCATTGCATGTGTGTTCTTTCCACAAACCAAACATGGATTAACCAATGGCATTGCATGTGTGTTCTTTTCACAAACATATGGATCAACCAATGGCATTGGATGTGTGTTCTTTTCACAAATCACATATGGATCCACCAGTGTTCACTTCATGTGTGTTCTTTCCACAAACCACTTATGGATCCACATTGTTCATCGCATGTGTGTTCTTTTCCACAAACCACATGTGGATCCACTAGAGTCATTGCTTGTGTGTTCTTTTCACAAACCACATATGGACCCACTAGAGTCATTGCATGTGTGTTCTTATACTAAAACAAGCACTAGAGTCATTGCATGTGTGTTCCTGTCAAGAACTACATATGGATCAACCAGTGTTCATTGCATGTGTGTTCCTGTCATGAACCACACATGGATCAACCAGTGGTCATTGCATGTGTGTTCTTTTCCACAAACCACATATGGATCCAGTAGAGTCATTGCATGTGTGTTCTTTCCACAAACCACACATGGATCAACCAATGACATTGCATGTGTGTTCTTTTCACAAACCACATATGGATCAACCAATGGCATTGCATGTGTGTTCTTTTCACAAATCACATATGGATCCACCAGTGTTCACTGCATGTGTGTTCTTTCCACAAACCACATATGGATCCACCAATGTTAATTGCATGTGTGTTCTTTTCCACAAACCACATATGGATCCACTAGAGTCATCGCATGTGTGTTCTTTTCACAAACCACATATGGACCCACTAGAGTCATTGCATGTGTGTTCTTATACTAAAACCAGCACTAGAGTCATTGCATGTGTGTTCCTGTCAAGAACCACATATGGACCAACCAGTGTCATTGCATGTGTGTTCCTGTCATGAACCACAGAGGGATCAACTAGTGGTCATTGCATGTGTGTTCTTTTCCACACACCACATATGGATCCACTAGAGTCATTTCATGTGTGTTCTTTCCTCAGACCGCAAATGGATCAACCGATGGCATTGCATGTATGTTCTTTTCACAAACCACATATGGATCAACCAATGGCATTGCATGTGTGTTCTTTTCACAAATCACATATGGATCCACCAGTGTTCACTGCATGTGTGTTCTTTCTAAAACCACTTATGGATCCACGAGTGTTCATTGCATGTGTGTTCTTTTCCACATTCCACATATGGATCCACTAGAGTCATCGCATGTGTGTTCTTTTCACAAACCACATATGGACCCACTAGAGTCATTGCATGTGTGTTCTTATACTAAAACCAGCACTAGAGTCATTGCATGTGTGTTCCTGTCAAGAACCACATATGGATCAACCAGTGTCATTGCATGTGTGTTCCTGTCATGAACCACACATGGATCAACCAGTGGTTATTGCATGTGTGTTCTTTACGCAGACCACATATGGATCCACTAGAGTCATTGCATGTGTGTTCTTTCCACAAACCGCACATGGATTAACCAATGGCATTGCATGTGTGTTCTTTTAACAAACCACATATGGATCTCCCAATGGCATTGCACGTGTGTTCTTTTCACAAATCACATATGGATCCACCAGTGTTCACTGCATGTATATTCTTTCCACAAACCACTTATGGATCCACTAGTGTTCATGGCATGTGTGTTCTTTTCCACAAACCACATATGGATCCACTAGAGTCATTGCATGTGTGTTCTTTTCACAAACCACATATGGACCCACTAGAGTCATTGCATGTGTGTTCTTATACTAAAACCAGCACTAGAGGCACTGCATGTGTGTTCCTGTCAAGAACCACATATGGATCAACTAGTGTCATTGCATGTGTGTTCTTGTCAAGAACCACAAATGGACCAACCAGTGTCATTGCATGTGTGTTCCTGTCATGAACCACACATGGATCAACCAGTGGTTATTGCATGTGTGTTCTTTCCACAGACCACATATGGATCCACTAGAGTCATTGCATGTGTGTTTTTTCCACAAACCACACATGGATTAACCAATGGCATTGCATGTGTGTTCTTTTCACAAACCACATATGGATCTACCAATGGCATTGCACGTGTGTTCTTTTCACAAATCACATATGGATCCACCAGTGTTCACTGCATGTGTGTTCTTTCCACAAACCACTTATGGGTCCACTAGTGTTCATTGCATGTGTGTTCTTTTCCACAAACCACATATGGATCCACTAGATTCATTGCATGTGTGTTCTTTTCACAAACCAGATATGGACCCACTAGAGTCATTGCATGTGTGATCTTATACTAAAACCAGCACTAGAGTCATTGCATGTGTGTTCCTGTCAAGAACCACATATGGATCAACCAGTGTCATTGCATGTGTGTTCCTGTCATGAACCACACATGGATCAACCAGTGGTCATTGCATGTGTGTTCTTCCCGCGGACCACATATGGATCCACCTTGTGTGATTGCTTGTGTGTTCTTCTCACAAACCACATAAGGATCCACTAGTGTCATTGGATGTATGCTCTTTTCATAAACCACATATGCATCCTAACCCTAGGAGCGCCCTAACCTTAGCCCCCCGATGGATCCACCATTAGATCGAGTCTTCTAGAAGGCACGCCATAACACAGTTGTTTTTCTTGACGATTGTTACATACCGTTCGATCGGGGCACTTGGACGATTGGGATGGTCTTCGTGAGAGCGATCCTCGAGAAGGTTGTTCTGCAGCATGATTGGCCACGCTTGCTCTGGACAAACTGGCATGTTGCGAGTGTCACGACTCACGAGTTTAGTGGGCCATATCCCAGTGTCACGTCCCCATTACTTCTCTTCCTCCCCATACTTCTCTTCCTTCCCCTCGAAGCCACTTTCCCCACTTCACTCCCATCTCGCCGTAGCAGCAAGCTGACGACATCCGCCAATTCTCGGGTCGCTACCTTCATTGTAAGAAATCATTTTACAAGCTTTTGAACTTATCCTACATATTCCTGCTATTCACCAATCTAACTGTTGATCTTTTTTCCGATTTCTCGACGAACTTCAGATGTGGCAGATGCTGCAGCCCAAGAATCTGGAGATCCTCGCGCGCAATTTCGTAGCGACGTTCTCGCTCGTGTGCTCCCACCCAGGATGCTTTCGTCGTTACTCCTACCACGAGGTCCTGCTCCACGAGCTCACGTGCCCGCACGGCGCGTGCTCCTACATAGAGCCGGGCTGCAACTACACCGGCCCACCGGTAGAGCTCGTTGTCCACCTTGCAGAGGAGCACTTGATCGAAGTGATTAGGATCTCGTACGGGCAAGCCCAACTTCTCCGAGAGCAGGTGCCGTTCACTGACTCGGCACGCCGCCGGCTAATTTTCCAGGGGGGATGGCTCTATTTTTGTCCTGACCATCACGCCAGTGTTCTGGGAACCAGAGCCGGGCCCACCGTCGTGTGTGCCATATGCGTCAGGTCGGTCTTGTGTGCCTGACCCATATACACGGTGCGCATGTGGGCGAACGCCCAGCCGCCGTCGTCCGATAGCATTCTTGTGCTAGCCGAGGCGCCGAGCTGCCCGATGCCACAGGAGGTGGAGTATGTGGACCTAAGGTCGATCCTATGTGTGCCATCTCAGTACCTTGTCGGTGCTGGACCAAACAGGCTGATGCATTTCTACATTTGTATCGAGAAGACCGATAGGGAAATGTAGTACTTGTGTCGTCGTTACTATTAGACTTAAGCGATGCTTCTCAGGTGCATAGTGCATACATGTTGTGCGAATGTACCCCAGTTGTAGTTTTTAGTACTCCTTAATAATTCGACGAGTTATTATATTGGTCCAATCAGCTTGCTGTCGTCATGTTGCAAAGTCCGCTTGCTCTGGACAGACCGACAATACCGTGTGCTCCTGTACCCACATGTCAGTGTCACGTGTTCTGAGGGCCCACATGCTAGTGTCACGTCCCCTTATCTTCCTTCCCCTCGAAGCCACTGTCCGAACTTCTCTTCCATCCTACCACTCACGTCTGATGGTTGTAATCTGATTTTCGTTGGATTATTTACATGTAATCTACGTTGATAATGCAACATGCAAATGGCACAGACACAATTTCTAAAGTGGAAGCACTCACACGCTGTTATTGCACATATTTCTCAATATAGCTTGACAAACCCATTACAATAATTGTACTCGCACTAAACACAACCGAAATTGCAACCATCCTAAACAACATCTAAACCCACATCACACCGCTGTCGTCGGAGTCCACCTCGATTGGTGACACCGCCGTGCCCTTCCCAGCGACATCCACTCCCGCCCGTGGCTTGCCCTTCACCAAGGAGGCAACAATGGTGTTCTACACAGCTTCGTCCCTATCGTCCTCCACATCAGAATCGACAATGACGAAGGTGACGGGGTTAGCATGGACCGAGCGCCGTCGCGCCTGCGGCTCCTGCTTGAGCTCAACGCCGCATCAGTCCTTCTACAGGTAGGAGGGGCCGAGCTCGGATACGTAGCGTCATCGCTCCTCTCAAGAAACCATGGCCATTTGATACTGCGACGGTAGGATCTTGGGGTGGATCCGCCGTGGCGAGCCCTATCGGAAGCAGTGGAGCGGATGGATCTACCGGCGCGAGCCATGGCAAGTTCCTAGGAGGGAGTAAGATTGTGGGCCAGGCGTGTCTGGTTCCTGAGCAAGGCCTCCCAGTGATATGTACGTGGGCAAGGTGCCAAAAAAATTCGTCCAATGCACGCGAGAGGGCTTTTGAACCACGAAGACGCGAGGTTTGGTTGACAAGTCCACACGCGAGGTCCCCACCTGTCAGCCGAATGTGGACGGTAGGATTCTGCCCGAGTTATTAAGTGGGGATAAATCACGCTTCACCACTACCCTGACATCCAAAGGCTCCTCTTTCCTCTGCCCTCGCTCCCCTCTCCCATGGATCGCAGCTCGTGCAGTTCGTCTCGGGTGGAATCAGGGTCTGCTCAATGCCATCAGGCGGGTGCCCCCATCAGGTAACGAAGGGCGCCCTACGATTACTACCCCGATATGCTGTGTTTGTGCGGTGAGAATATGCCGAGATGGATTTCGTGGACCAACGAAAATACTGCAGGAAAATTCAGCAACTGCAGCATAAGAGCGGTAAGTTCCTACTGTAGGTACAATGGTAACCCGGATCCGGAAAGCGTAATGTAATTCTTTTTTTTGTTTCGTTCCATCTACTACACAGGAAGGGAGGGGGACTGGCTATGACAAGTTTGTGTGGATCGAAAAGCCACTGACAGGTTTTCACAAAGAGCTTGTTTAGGATCCGCGTGATGCTGTGTGGGACAAGAAAGAGGAGATTCGTGCGATGGAGCGAGAGATCCGGGAGCTTCGCCAGGTGCAGGGGAGGCAGGGGCAGGGAGGTGGTGAGATAGACGGGCTCAAGATTAGGCCAGATAGTGGAAACAATTTCCTCATTATCTGTTGCATTTGCAGTTTATGTTGCCATGTCGTTGTCCAGCAGCTGAAATAAGTTGCTGCTTCATGGAGTGTAGCAGCCAGCTTAAGAAATTGTTTTCAGCCCAGAAACTTATCATAAGTGTAATGCCAATAGCAGGGATTTATTAAGCGCCTATAAATAATTCATGTCTGTGCCACTAACACCCATCGATTTTGGAGACCCCTTAACCGCTCAGCTATCGCGATTGTTCAAATAGTAGTGGCACATTCACAATTTTGGATTCAACTAGTGGCCTCGGCCGTATCCAATCCTAAAGTCGCGATACATTTTACTCCGAGTACAGGAGGCAGATTGTTTCGCTCGAGAAGTTCCACGCACACAGCTCCAGAGTTTAACCGAACTACATATATAGGTTCAAGTTCAATACATCATTAGGCTTCTACACTGCTAGCCTTCTTTATCTGCTTGGGTGCCAACTTTCTTCCTCTTTCCTTCACGTCCACTGGCTTCTTCATCTCCTGCCTTCTTCCTCTTCCTGGGTGCCAATTTTCTTACCTTCACGTACCCTACATCTCCGGGTCGAGGGAAGTCAGGCCAATCAGCACAGAATCTTGTCTGGCATCATCACTCCACTCGTTTTGGTTTTCTTCTTGCAGCAAAATCACTGAGTTGGCCATCTTGTTTCTTACCTTGCGCTTCCAGTAAAAAAACAGTATGGATTACTACCTTATATCTACAGACTATAAACAATTTTTTGTGTGAATGTACCATCTCATACCTAGGTTTGGGAGCATTAAGGGGACAACCAGTTGCTGTATGGCCTATAAGATGGAAGGTCTTGCATCTGTTTTTACCCTTCTTTGTAGCACATAAAGCTGAACCCTTCTTCTCGAGAAAATTCTTAAACCTATTCACCTGAGGTCTTCCTCTGCCCCTTTTTGTAACTAGCTAGCAAAGCTCGAAAGACAGTTGTACTTGAGGCCATTGAGATGGGTCTATACATGGCTCGACGGATCCAACGTACGCAGCTCTGAACTTTTCCATAGAGTAGTAGTCTGACAAATACTGATCCAAATGTGGTAGAGTTCTTTTCTTCACCAAGAAGGCCAAGGCATGGTCGCAAGGTTTCCCGGTATGCTGCCACTCTAAGCAGGTGCATTCTCGCAGCTGGATGTTCACAACATCCCTTTTGCCACTCTTGGACATATCGACCACCTCACAACTTCTGCTGGTTGACGGGAGAACCTTAAGATGAGAAAGTCCTCGGCTTCTCTTGTGCAATTGCTGTACAACTAGCGGTAGCATATGTCCTCTAAGTCCCCTACTGATCTCTCTCCTTATATTTAACAGTTTCATGATCATACCACGTATGCTGTCCATCAAGATATGATCAGGACGCACTTTTATGTCCTTCACCCAGCTATTTAGGCATTCTGCAAGGTTGTTGTTTATGTAATCAACTTTGATGTCAGGGTTGAATTGACTCCTCTTCCATAGCTGTGAATGATGGATGGCTAAGTACTCTGGAAGTTCAGGGGCTTCCGCAAAAATCTTGCTCATGAAATATTCGCTGCTACTAGGTTTGTAAACTCTAGCAGCAGGAAACATGTAACGAAATACGCTGCCTGCGTAGTGTGAGTACAAGTTGAGCATCATATGGGCATGGCATTCTCTACCTTCAGCTCACGGGAACACCCCTTCACTGCATTCGTCAACCGTTTGCATGCATCCGTGGATATAGCTAATGGATCCATGTGGCCTATTGATCTCCTAAGCTGCCTCATACAGACCAATTTTCCTCCGTTTCTGTTTCAAACAGCCCGAATGCCACTAGGAACATCTAGTTGTGACCATCAAGTGCTGTGGCAGATGGCAGGCAGCCTTTCCATTTGCCAGTTAGGACAGTGTTGTCTACACTCAGATATGGCCTACAACCGTCCTTGAATCCCTAGATGCAAGGTTTAAGCGCCATGAAAAATCTTTTGAAATATATTTTACCACCTTCTGAGTCGGTGTCAATCTCCACAACACTCCCCGGACACCTAGCTTGTACCTTCGCCTTGAAGTTGTAAAGCATCCTGAAGCTATTGGTCCAATCCCCGTGCAAGACCCCTAGAGCTTTCTCTTTACCTTTCCAAACCGTGTAATACGGAAGGACAATGTTGTATTTAGAACTGAGGCTAGTCTGAATATTCTTCGTGGTCTCCTTAGGGTTATCCTTTAGTATGGACATAGATTGCATAGCCACCCACTCCGTATCAGGCATTGAGGATTTCAGTTTGCTTCCTGTCGGACACATGTGTGGAGGGCCCATTTTGTTCACCTGCAACACAGATTCATTTAAAAGATAAGCGAAGTCGACTAGTTGCCAGAAAGATATCGCACATCTATTGTAGTTATAGAGTGAAAAGAGAGAGAGTTCTAATGGTTTGCTGCATTCATTGCCCTAGTACCCTAATTGCATTCGATGCAGGTAAGGCTCTTGCTGTGATCCTCCATGGACAATGTACCTCGGCCCGTCCATTCATCCACGTTAACTTGCAAACGGCCTCATACCTCTCGGGAGTGTTCTTCAGTCGATAAACGTCGAACTCCCCCTTGATACAAATATGCCAGAACGACATCCTGAACTCATGCATGCTCGTGAACTCGGTGCCGACCAAAATTACAGGATACTCGTGGTCATGTTTCATTTCTTCTACTTCAACACCCAAATCATCAACTAGAATACCAGCCTCATCGTTAAGTTCCTCGTCCATTTCATCATCACCAGATTCTTGATCCTCTACAGTGCCTTGTTCTTCATCTGATTCAGAATCCTCGCCATCGTCTCTAATGCCTAGTACTGCACACATCATATTGACTCCCATGGGTGGGGCTGCACCATCGTCTCCACCCAGATGGACCGGAACATTGCCCCAATCCACCTCACCGGCAACTCTGTTTTCTCCAAGACACTCGGTTCGTTCTGCTGCAACCACATGGGGTGGTCTTACGTTTGCATGCATCCTAGGTACTTCAGTGGACAAACAAGAGTCATAATCAAATTCATCTTGACTATACAGAACCCTCTTGCTCTTCTTGTGTACATCCTCCTTCCTGATGTAATCTTTCCTGATGGTATCAGTAGGGCTTGACATCTGCGTTCCATTCCCCATCGAACTAGGCTTTTTGCTGCCGCTCTTGGGTGTGATCTCCTTACTGCCTCCCCTCACGGGTGTTGGCTCCAGGGTGCTGGCATTATTGCCTGACCTCTGTGGTGTGTTCTTCTTCAAATTAGCCCTTTTGCTGCTACTATTGGGCGTGTTCTCCTTCATGATGGCATTATTGCCTAACCTCAGCGGCGTGTTCTGCTCCAAATTAGCCCTTTTGCTGCTACTATTGGGCGTGTTCTCCTTCGTGCTGGCATTATTGCCTGACCTCAGCGGCGTGTTCCGCTCCAAATTAGCCCTTTTGCTGCTACTATTGGGCGTGTTCTCCTTCGTGCTGGCATTATTCCCTGACAACGGTGTGTTTCGGTCCAAATTAGAATTTTTTCTGCTCCCACTGGGTGTGGTAGCCTCCGTGCTGGCCATCTTCGCCTCTTTGCTACCACTCCTGGGAGTGTTCACCACCGTGCTAGCCCTCTTAGCATTTTTGCTGCTACCGTTTGGTGTGGCATTTTGACTGGATCTCAGGGGTGTACTCTACGGCATGGTGCCTTTTTTCGTTAGACTCTTGGGCGTCCTCTTCTCTGGCGTGGTCTCCTTGGTGACGTTCTTCTTCGGGGTGCCCTTTCTGGGGATGCTCTTCCTGCTCCTCTTTATGACGCTCCTTTGTAAGACTCTCCTCTGTTCGAAGCTACCATCGATCGCACCAACCCCAGTGATGCCATGGATCAGGTCACACATGCCTTCTAAAAGTCCATCATCTCTATTGTCGAGTTCCAATTCCTCTCCAACCATTTGCACTATCAAGTGGAAGTACACTTCACCCATATAATGCTTCCTTGTAAACGGTACGACTAAATCCCTGGTATCTTTCACTTCGATAGCCTTTCTGCTCCTGTAACCAAAATATAACAAACATGCTTCCTGGGAGGACCCCCACGACACCTTCACACGTAACGATGCCATCAAGTCAGATAACTCTACCACTTCAGGATCGTATCTGCCAAGGATTACATCAAACTCGTCATAGAATTTTTCTGTGCCATCATCTAATTTTGCAGTATAATCCACGACACCAATACGAACGATTACTTTGCCATCATCAGGTTCTTGAGGATAGAAACCTCCGAGAGGTTCGAGAGGTGGAGCGGCACCATTAGACCCAGCCCCAATGCCACCGCCGCCATCACTAGCGTCATTGTTAGCTGGATCAAACTCGGTGGAAGTACCAGGACCAAGAGTAAGGCGAGGGCCCTTAGCAACGGGAGCTACATTACATGGTGGACAAGCAGGGCCCCTTCTAATGATAGCCACAATAGGATCAGCTGCTGCCATGCCACATCGATGATTGATACGTCCATAACGTATCTATAATTTTTGATGGTTTTATGCTAATAATATGCTTTTGATACTCCTTATTATCTAAAGTTTATGATTTATTTGGACTAACCTATTAATAGTTGCAAAAGTGCACAATGTTCTTGTTTTACACTTTGATGTGTAGGAATTACCAAGAATACAAGTGGAAACCTTGTTGGAGTCAAATTGGGATTTTTTCAGAAATCTGTCTCGGAACTCTTTTTGAGGATGGTCACGTTTCGGGTCGAATACGGCGTCAAACAGAAAGCTCCTTAACTACAAAGTTGTTGAAAAGTTTGCGACAAACGTTCTGGACATAAAATTTAGCTGATTCTGAGTCCGTACGGGCCTTTTAGGCCCTATTTACTACATCCCAAGATGGGGTGACCGGAATCCGAGAAGCTATATAAAGGGAGGAAACCTAATTCGCCCAAAACACCTCCACACACGAATTTTCAGCCACCAAAGCCACGTTTTTGCCTTCCCCATAGATCCCATCTCCATGGGGAAGGGCTCCCAAGAAGCCATGAAGAAAGGGTGCTAAGGGGCGGTGCTCCCCTGTGATACCGGTGACGGGGAAGGAGTCCTCCGTGCCACCGCCGCTAGAGCCATCTCCATCGATCTCCACCGCCATCTCCATCACCATTGTTGATTCCCATGATGAGGAGGGAGTAGTTCTCTCTCGAGGCTAAAGGTTCTACCGATAGCTATGTGTTCATCTCTCTCTCTATGCATGATCATATTGTGATCATGAGCTTGTAATCTATAGATCTACCTTGCTACTCAAGTGCTTTAATATATCTCTGCTCTCCCCATGTGTGTGAAAGTGACAGCGTGCACACCATGGTGGCACTTAGGCTAGAGATTAAAAATACTTGTTATGAGTTATATTTGGAGTTGGATGTCTTTATGAAATTGTGGTGTTTGTTGGACTCATCTAGTACTCAAGGTGACAGTGTGGGGTTTTCTAGATGGGAAATGCTTACTTTGAGGTGTGCTGTTATAGCCTTACCATCGATTAGAGTGTTCAACCGGAGAGTAGTTAAGAGTAGTATCATAAAGAGAATATATTTATATGAGAGTGTTCACTAGTGAATGTATGATCCTTAGGCCTTGTTTCTAAGCATTGAAACACCGTTTGCTACTAGATCTGTTACTTGTTTGCTTGCTTCCTTCTTTATTCCAGTTTTCCTTTAGTCTTTTCCTCGCCATCAAGTTATCTTCTATCACCATTACCACTTATAATTATCTATACCACTTGTATTTCACTATCTCTTCGCTGAACTAGTGCACCTATACACCTGACAAGTGTATTGGGTGTGTTGGGGACACAAGAGACTTCTTGTATCTTGATTGCATGGTTGCTTGAGCGGGAATACCTTTGACCACTTCCTCCCTGAGTTCGATAAACCTTGGGTGATCCACTTAAGGGAAAACTTGTTGTTGTTCTACAAACCTCTGCACTTGGAGGCCCAACAACTGTCTACACGAATAGAAGTGCGTAGACATCAATGATTAGGAGCACTTCCCACAACAACAGTGTTTCGAGTGCTAGCAGAGTCTAGACCATGAGCTAGCTCCAGACCAGCAGCTTGCTGAACCTGAGCACGGGTTCGAGGAAGACACAAGGCATCAGTCTTTGGAACAACAGTGGGGCAGCATCCGGAAGCCTTAGTTTGCTCAACAGCGGCAGGGATTGGGTCAACAGCGGCCAGATCAACAACAGCACGAGGACGAAAAGTACTAGTAGATTCCAGAGCATGGGTTCGCACAACTTGAGGATGATTTCAAGGAGGAGGAGCACACAAGGAAGCGGTCTTGGTAACAGCAGCAGGGCAGCCTCCGGAAGCTTTAATTTGCTCAACAGCGGCATGGATTCGGTCAGCAGCAGCCGGAGCAACAACACCATGGGGACGACCAGTACCAGCAGATTCTAGAGCAGAGTTTCCCACAACGGCGATACGGGGACTCCTACGAGGAGGTTGCCTGATAGAAGCATGTCGCGGACGAGGAACCACATTTTGCTCAACAACAGCAAGGGTTCAAGTTAGACCTCCCTGTCTAATAATAGCTGGGCGACTCCCAGTAGCAGGAACTTCCTCATCCAGTATGTTACACACCAGCATAACCACGCGAAGCCTAACATGCTGTTTCATCAACCCAATTAGCTGACTGTCACATGCTATAGGAACCTTGAAGCCTCGTTCATCAACGATGCTGAACCGTGCAGTCTGCTCTGGCCTCATTTCAGCAAGTTCACGCACAGCAGCAACCAAACCAAGGATAATGCATAACTGCACAGGCGCTACTTCCATCTTCAGATTCTGAGCTTGTTTCCGCGTGGTCTTCCCATGTGCTAATTTGATGAGGTAGCCGCAGATGGTGACCAGAACCGTGTATTTGGGTTCAACGGAGATCCTACTTGGCAGAAAATTGGAGACAAAAGATAAGAATTGTTTGTCAGCGTCGTGCTAGCAAACAATTCTATGTTCGATATATCTCTGTAATGCCAATAGCTAGCTAGAAGCTATAGGTAGTGCGAATAGCAAAGAGAAGAGTGGCTCACCCGCAATTAGCCAGAAGTACTTCTTCCTGTGTAAATGGATCTGCCATCCTTCGCGCTGCTCAGCTCGTCGGCGGTAGAGGCGGGCTAGATCGTCGCAACGGCTGGCACGACATTCCGCATTAGAGCTCGGTAGCAGCGAGTAGGTGCAACAACTTGGCGCTGGAAGTCAAATGCCCGAAGAGATCATTCTGGTTAGAGAGGGGATTTCGACGCCGCCGGTGCTAGGGTTCATGCGAAAGGAGGGAGGGAGTGGATTTGTGAATTTGGTCAACACACCATGCTCCTTTAGTCTCTCGTTTCGCCTACGTGGTTGCCGCGTTGGCGCTCGCATCACGGAAATATTACTGACATGAGGGTCCCGACCGTCTACTTCACGGGGCAGTTTCACGGAATGTTTGGGTTTGGTAGGGTGAGATGAGTTTGCATCGAAATGGCCCCTCTCGGTAGTTGGCGGCCCAACATTTCGAAACACGGCAATTTCAGGCAACTTAGGTACCGCGGTGCACTCACCCGCAAACTTTGGTACCGCAGCCCGGTAGCCCCTCCCTACTCTATTTCGTTGGTACGCCACGGCACAGGACAAAACCTAGCGATGGCTCCGCCGCGGGGGCCAATTCCGCCGCCGCCCACATTCTCTTCATGCCATCGCGCCCGGTCTTGCACACCAGCGCGGCCGCCGCGCAGCCTCGGCAAACCGTGGCACCGAAGAGGAAGGGCACCTGATGTATCCTGACCTACGGTAGTTACCAAGTCGTTATGGACTCCAAAGGTGAATCATATCATCAAAGAGATCCCACTTCTTACCCTATTGAATGGTATACTACTTCATACTCCATCCTATGACCATGATAGGTTCACACCGACGAGTACGGAGACAAGGGAGGAAGCCCGAGGACTCATGCGCGACAATACAAAGGCTTGGAAGAGAAGAAGGAAGAGGCAAAGCCAAACCGGCGCCGCTGGACCCACCGCCAAAATCTCCAGTGACAACACCGGCGAACCGGATCCACTGCCGGAATCCCCATCGACCAAACCGGTGGACCGAGACTCCAGCCGAAAATGCCTACAGAACACCTTTCCGACGAATGACCGGAATATCTGACGAAGACTGGAAATCCTGACACCAGATCCGGTGTCGCTGGACTTAGGACCGGAATTACCCGTTTGCGCACAGATCTAGGTTTGATGCCCTAGAATATTCTCTTTACTTACTCTTTTGCTTAAACTACCCCATTCTAGTGGCTAGCCTGTAAATAGAGTCCCACCCTCTCATGTATCCCTTAGGCATAGATGATATATTAAAGACAACCCCCTTTGTGGAATCTCGAGTTTTGCCTCATCCCCTTTACCAAGGGGACCAACTATCGTCACCTTGTTGGAGTTTGCATCACGCATCCATCGTTGTACAAGGCCTATGTTTGTGAATGTGTGAGCATAGTTGCCAAGACCCTCTCCAAGGTGTTCTTCTCTCTCTGCTTGGGATCGAAGGGAGCACGTTGAGTGATCTTTACTTGCGAGGATTCTATCAGACCGGTGGCCGTAGGCGGGAGAAATTAGCCTTGTATCATGTGAGTTTTGCGTGTGTTCATCATGTTCTGCGTGAGGTGTGTGTCTGCTTCCTCTACCTTCTCCCTTTCCCCTTGCTTTCCTATCGATTCGACCATTAGATCTATGAAGATCAGGACACCCTTGAGGTCACCCCTTATCAGCATCGCCTCGAAGCGCTTGGTGGTGTCGGGTGTCGAGTTGCTGGCGCCGAAGTCGGTGAAGACGATGGTGAAAACGGATGTTGCTCGGCGCGTCCGACACCCTCCCCCTCCACAACCGCATGTGGGTGGTCTGCCTCCTCTGCAACCATCAGCGCAGGCGCCATCTGCCACAACGTCAGGCGCGCGCAAGGTGCTCGATGAAATTCCTAATAGGTAAAAAAGGTTTTTGGTTGTGTTTCTTTAGTTAGATGCATATAGAGAAGGATTGTGACATGTATTAAAATGCAATGTAGTGTCGACGATGATACATTCATGGAAACCATGAATGTTGGCTCCTCTTTCTCCCACACACATGTGGATCAGGAAATTGGTGAAGAGGAGGAGTTTGATACTGATGAGGACGGCGAGGGGTTGATTGGAGTGCCGAGAGGAAAGACAGGGAACTACACCATAGCAGAGGATAGGTTGCTTTTCAAGGCATGGTTGACAATTGGCATGGATCCAACCACCGACACCGACCAAACTAGAGAGACCTATTGGATGAGGATGAAGGAGTACTTTGACGCAAACACCACAAGTGGGATTGTGTGCACCAATCGTTCTCTTTGGTCCCGTTGGTCGATCATCAACGCTGATTGTCAAAAGTGAGAGGGTGTGCAAGTGGATGTTGATGAGATTAACCCAAGTGGAACAAACGACCCGAATAGGGTAAGTTGTTCTATTGTGTGCTATTCTGTTTGATGGGCGTATGTTTGTTGTTATATATGACTCATTTCTTCTCTTTTATGAACTATATAGAATTCCATTGCTCAAGGCTTGTATATAGATGAGGGAGGAAAGAACAAGAAGGGCAATAGAATTCTTGGCAAGCCATTTACATTGCATCATTGCATTGATGTTCTATGCAATGAGGAAAAGTGGAAGTCATGTGGAAAGCATGTGGCAACACTAGCCGCCACGAATGCAACCAGCGAGGCAACAATCATAGATGACAATGCATCAAGTGATGAGGACGGCAAGAAGAGAAGCTCCACTCCTCACTCAGTTGCCAACACAAGAAGAAACTTGCTTGGAAAGAAGGCCGCCAATGATTTGAGGGGGAAGAAGGCCAGAGATGATGACACAGCGAAAGCTATGGAAATAATGGCCAATGCAAGATTGGGATACAACGAGCATAGGAAGTTGGCAAGAAACTTGGAGGCCGAGGTCGAGGCGCGAAGGGTGGCGTTGGAGGAGAGGATGACGGGCTCCAAGGAGAGGAGGTTGGCATTAGAGGAGAAGAAGGTGACCAATGAGGAGCACCTACGCCTAGTGGAAGAAGAGAGGAAGCTCTTCTTCGTGGACAGTTACAACATGGATGAAAGGCAAAAGGAGTACATCAACCTTGCTCACGATCAAGTGTTGGCCAAAAAAGGAATGTTGGTGACGAGGGGTAACCTCGGCAATGTGTAACATCTAAAAAATATTAAACAATATTATCAAGTTCTAATCACCCAAGATTAGGGTTAACAAAAACGTTTATTCCTAAACCCATATGAGTGCATGTGTGATTAATATTAATGTATGAATGCTTACAATTGCCATGATTGAGTGCTACCAATGTTGAGGATTAGTTTAAATATGAATACCACATCATCTAAGTCATTTACAAACAAAATCAAATAAAAAGAAAGTCAAATATGAATCATATGAGCATATGGTCACTTTGGCCAAAATTAACCACTACCCCACTTTGGGCCTCTCTAGTAAAAGATTTCCAACAAAAACAATTCTACTTCTTTTGACCCCTTTCTAGACCAAGTAAAAATGAACCCAAGAAAACTTTACAAATTTACAGAAACCAAATTCAAATTTATTGAGAGGCAATTCAAAATTGAATCAAGTGTAAGTACATAGATCATCACTTCTCAAAAACCACTCAAACCTCCACCACTTGACAATTCCTGGCAACCAGAAACTATCAAGCATGTGATCAGCTCACTCACCAAAAATCATTGAAAAATCCAAAGTTAAGCTCATGTGGCCATTTAGTCGAACACTTAGTAGACAGAGTACAAACTCAACAACTATCTACTGTTTTGATTCACTCTTGTACTGCAATCAACCTCACTTGGTCACCCACGATCACCCCAGTACCTGGCCGTGCAAAGGAGCAACCTCACTCACCAAAATGACTAGTGCCATGACCGTACCGAGCATGTCATGCCGGTCGACCATGGACCAGTCGCCACACGCCACGCCGCCCTATCCCATGATGCCTAGCTGATAGTCGTGACCTCATCGCCCCTCTCTGTCCACCCCTTGACCAACGGCGGGAAGTGGAGAAGCTAGAATCATCGCACCCATTTAAGTCTCTGCCATGCCGAGAGCATGACGGAGCGCCGAAGCCGCCTCGTGCAGCCATGCCGCGCCTTGCTCTCTCCGCTCGTACCCGCACTCGCCACGTCACCAGTGACCTCCCAGACACGATGACTCGCCGCCGCGCGCTCCGTGACAACCATACTCAATGACGAACACCTCCGTACTTGAACATAGCGCCAACATCGCCCAACCGATTGAGACTACCCCTTGCCGTGCCATCACACGCGTGACGATTGCCGCAGTCCACCGCGTCGACCCATGCCATCTGCCATACCTAGCTCAACCTGTAGCAGCGTCGCCGATGAACCTGACCATGCCGCCCTGCCTCCAATGCCAATGTATAAATAGGAGCCACCCAGACCTCAAACGGCACACCATCTCACTCCCCACTCTCCCAGCAACACCCCAGACCCTTTCCCGGAGCAAGGCGAGCACCACCCTGCCAGAATTTGACCAGAGCCCGCCGCTACAGTGAAGAAAGGGTGCCAACTATTGGAGCCATCCCAGGAGCTGCCATGACCACCAATCGATTCGCCGTCGTCTACCAGCCCATTCGCCCCATCACCGGACCTAGCTAGAGCCCTGGTAAGCCTCCCACGACCCCCACCATGGCGCTAGGTTTAGAATCTCGCCGGAGCAGTTGAACGTAGACGATGAACCTCAGCTGTAGATCTTGTTCTAATCATAGCGCTGAGATTTGCTGATACCGTTTCAGTTAGATAGAGCCGCTAACGCGTGGGATCAACCTATCAGCAGCCCGCTGCGTACGCGTTGTGTAGTTGGTCCAGCCCATTTCTTTTCCCGCGCAGAGCCCAGCAATTCAAATAGAATTTGTCTATTTAGTTTAAAACCCTATTCAGTAGTTATATTCAAAATTGAATTCAAAGAGTTGTATTGAACCAAATTGCATGATTCCAATTTTGTTAGAAAGGTATTGAAAATGTCTAATCACTCCCGTTGGATTCAACCCATTTCAAATTATAGATCACCTATACCAAAAATAACAAGACAAAGACTTTTGCCACTTCAAACATTTTTATAAAATAAACTAAAAATGCTTTTGAGTTGATTACAACTCTCAAAAATCACAAATTCCATGCTCTACAATGAATATGTAAAAAGATTTGGTTTTACAGATATTAAACATGGATTAGTATTAAAAGAATGCTATCTAGGCATTTCTAGTCACTTTAATATTATTAAATAGTAATATTAAATCTTGTAACACATGACCACCACTTTAAACCACATTCCCAAGTATTGAAATATGTGGTGATGACATGTGTCCACATGATGCCATATTTTAATTGGAGAATATTAAATCTTAAGTATTTTCAATGAGTAGAAATTACTTTTCCAAGATAAGATAAATAGGAATGTGCTATTATTACATGTGATGATTGAGATGATGCTGGATCATCTAATATGAGCCCTTGTGTGCTAAATAGAAGTAGTTAAGTGTTATTTGGTGATTGTGTACATTGTATGTATTTATATACGCTAGTACCAAACAGGGGTACGACGAGGAGGAGTACTTCGAGGAAGAAGAAGAGAACTTCAACAACTACACTGCTCAAGGCAAGCTAAAACTATGCACGCTATCAGTGCAAGCTAACTAATGCAAGATGCATTAGGCATGCTTAGTTATTTAACTTTGATTATACCAATCCTAGTTTTTACTTGCAAGCTTTACATTTCCTTTTACTGAAGTTTCGTATCTAGTTAATGAATTGTGATTACTGGAAAGGTGGGATGGATACCATCAAGATCATAGAACTAGTCTTGGATACTTATACTTGACTAGAACCCCCAATAGTGATACCCTCAATACTAGTGGCTAGTGCTAAGCTAAAACTTGATCACTTTAGATGGGAAGACTCGGTGAAAATGATTATGAAAACCTTGGGATGTTGATTCATTCTATTGAAATGTTTTAACATGTGTTATGAAACACAATGGTTAGATGATGAAACTGAATGAGGCATGTGCCTTGACTTTGATAAAAACTGATGGTTGGGTTTGGATGCGATACCATTCCAATTTTACCGTACAACCACAAGACCTGAGTTGGGCAGGGCTTAACTGGAAGTTTATATTCCTTAGTATGGGTTCCCTTACAGAAGAGGTTGAGCCGAGGTGACCTCATGAATGAATGTCCACCTATGGAGTTCCTGGGATGGCAGTTGGCCATGGCTGGGAGGCCAAGCTCATAGGGGAGGTGCCTATACTAGGGTGTGTAATTGAAAGGTTAGGATTGATTATCCGCATACCACGTATGATGATTCAGGGTTATCCCTGATGGATGTATCGAATTTTGTGGTGAAAGTGTACCACCTCTGTAGAGTGTCAAACTATTCGAATAGCCGCGTCCGCGGTTATGGACAGTTGGAGTGGCCATACTGTTCCGTTGTCAGATGTTTTCGAAATAACTTGTGACTTGAAAGATGACCTTGACTTGGCCACAACAGAGTTGTGGACATGAAAACTAGGTTCCCACTTAAGAGATATATAGAACTAAATTAGGTCTTTACTCTTAAATTCCTTATGAAATAAACCTGGCTTTTTGCAAACAAAACTAGAGCTTAAGATTCCTATTAGTTCTACCTTACTTATATTAGTAATAGTTTGAGAGTACTTAAAGAGTACTCATGGCTTTGTCCCTAGCTATTCCCATGGCCAGACTATGAGGAGGACTACTCGGAAGATGGACATCAAGAGGTCTATGATAACTAGGATCATCTCCCATCGTCAACATTGCCTGTGACCATGAAGATGGAGCTTACTATGTTTACTTTCCGCTGCTTTGATTGTATTAAGACTAGATCATGAGATCCTTTAGTTGTAAGACCTTTATTATGGTTTGTAATGGATGATGTACTATGGTATCAATTCTGTTATGTCTCACAAAAATGGTAATCCTGGGATTGCGATGTACGGCATAACAGGCATCTGGACTTAAAAATCCGGGTGTTGACAACTTGGTATCAGAGCCATCCTAACCATAGGAGACCCTAATTAGAATAGACGTCTTAAAAACCTAGCTTCAAAACCAAGCAATTGAGTATTTACGAAAACCTATTCTCATTCTTATCCTTGAGATTCTTTCAAAAAAAGAGTTCACATGTTCGTCAAAACTCTTACAATTCTACATAAAATTTGACACACTTGATCACCTCACTAACTTACTCATCTTCATTGCTTATAGATGGAGGTCAAATATAGAAAGTTTTACCAGTTGGGTAATGGAGGGGAGCTCATCTTTGAGAGGGATTTGGATCAGCTCTCAGAGTATCTTGGACGCCCGCACCCGGAGTTCTTCGGAGCATAGCTCAATGACCAATCTGGAGGGGAGCTACAGTGGCTGATTGTTGCTGACCTGAGAGGCAAAATGGAGCCACCGCTTTCAGAGAAGATTCAGTTCAGCGTCAGGGAGAACAACTGGTTAGACGGTCTAGCCAGGGCAATGTAGGAGGCACTTGCTCGCTTGTGTGCTCAAATCAACGAGATCAGTGGCACCCGCTACGCCTACTATGCAAGACGTGACTCTACGGGACAGCCTTTGTCCATGCCGTCACATCCGGAGTGAAGGCATCACGTGGACCACTTGGACATCATGCTACATGAGACTCAGAAGGAGTTGGACAATGCCCGTGCTTACCACTATAAGAAAAGTTGGCTTTTACAACAGACAATTTTCATGGTTGAAGGCCTGTTTTTCGTGGCTAAAATATCTTCTACGACAGATGGCCATCGTGATAAAAGCCCTGTCACAAAAGAATCTACCACGGTTTTTTCCTGATCGTGGCAGATCGCAACCTTCAGCCACGAAAACTTGTTCCGTCGTAGATCTGTTCGCCAGCCGCGTTGACTGCTGTCGTCATGCAAACTGCCACGTGGCAGCCACTGTTAGCGGCCAGTTACCACCGTTAACGGCCATAGAAACCATGACAGAAGCTAGGCCCAGCCAAGGCCTGCTAAATTCTAACTGGGCCGACCCATTAGGGGATCCTAATAAGAAGATGGCCCGTTATTGTTTTGTCCTGTACTATTTGCAATGGGCCCAAAGTTGCAGCCAGCTACGGCCCGCGAACTTTCAGGCCCAATACTGTTTCGGCCTAAAGAAGGCCCATGATGGTCCAACACTCTGCGGCCCATTAGCAGCATGCACCAAGTCCCTCATGTACATTTAAGGCCCGCAGGCAGCCCATCACTGTTTATCGTAGCCCATAGTAGGCGGCCTACTAACGACCCTTGTCTGAGATGGCCCGTTACTGTTCAAGCATGTTACTGTCCTGGCCTTTCACTGTTCCGGGCTTTACCTGTTCAGGCCCACAAATGGCCCTTTACTATTCTAGTCTGGTAAATGTGTCGGCTTGTTATTGCCCTAGCCTAGAAATTTCTCGGGCCGTTACTGTTTTGGCTTATCACTATTCTGAGAATATCATTTTGCGGCCCAAAAGTTGGGGTGGCCAGGCAACACGGTACCCAAGTTGCTTACAATCAGCTGTGTTGCCCAAAGTTGGCATGCCAAATACTCAGAGGGTCTTTTTCAGCACGAATTCAACTTTACATTTCAATACAAAATATCAGGCTAACGGCCGTCAAGTTGGCCCCCCTGTCAATAATCGCCGCTAGGTCGCTCCCGTCACTTAGGCGGGGTGGCTGTCAGGTAGGCTTGCAGCGATGGCACAGTGGATAGGACAACACCCCCTGCCTAGTGTATTGACGTGACAAAACAGGGCACATGTATCGGCGTTATAATTATTTTTTGTTTACTCAGAAGCTGGAATGGCCACCACCACGCGTCTCTCCTTGGACTTTTGTCCCCGTCGTTAACCACTACCTTAAAAGCGGATTGACGGTTCCACCGTTCCCCTGCCTCGCAGAAACCACTCTTCTTCTTCTTCTTCTTCTCATCTGTCTTCTTCCCATCTTCTCCTTGCCACCATGGAAGGTCGTCGCACTCTCGATACAAGCTTCACTACCCATGACAATAAGAAGATAGACGTTGTCTACACCAACAAGGAGGAGAGAGTGGTGCGTGTCCTGACGATGTATGAGGGTTGGCTTGAGAAAGACGAAGACAAGTTTGTGGGATTGGACCTCGAGTATACCCTAGAGCACCCATATGAAGGGAGTGAAATCGCCGTTGTTCAACTGGCCATAAGGAAACACATCCTCGTCTACCACCTCTCCCGGTTTGTAGATCTGCTCTCTGTAGCTAACCGCTTTTAGGGTTTTCTCCTCTTGTTCTTTATCCATTTGCTCATCTTGCAACTACTAGATTTTATTTGGGACCAAATAAATTATGACAAGACAATGTTGAGAGTCTTGATCTTGCATTTACTAAACTTTTCAAAATTATATTCAGATGATGATCTTGCGTTGACAAAATATTTGTAGTTACAAATTTTGGTGATGACAAACTGCATACTTTTAGGACTGACAGGAATTGTCTGGCGCTGTGCTAGTTCCTTGTATAAAAGGGAATTGTTTTCTACACTGTCGACAATACAACTGATTTTTTGAAATTTTATCAAGAGGGAATTATAATTCTTGCGCACAACTGGATCAATATTCAGCGTATTGTCAAGATCCTAGGGGGCTTGAGGAAGGATGGAATGACATCACTCGCAACTAGAATCCTCGATGAGTCGTACGACAGAATGAAGGAAGATTTCCCTATGGATAGGCATGACTTCTGGGATGAGTGGCTATTGTCTGATATAAACCTGAAGTATGCAGCCATAGATGCTCACGTGACCTACCAGCTATACAAGAAGATCCATTTTTTTCTACATTACCTCGTGTTTTGCCCTATTTGCAAGAGGGAAGACGAGCTTAGGGGAGCCATTTGTAGAAAATGCAGAATAGCTGAGTTTGAAGCTGCATATGCAAAGGAAATGGATGCATCTGAAGCAGCTGACAGAGAGGCTACAGAAGCAGCTGAAGCAGAAGCAGCTGAAGCAGAAGCAGCTGAAAGAGAGGCTGCAGCTAAAGCAACAAACAGAGAGGCAGCATCTTCTAGCGGCAACAATCAGGTCTATTATGCACCGCTAATTGTGTCGCAGGACGCTGAAGATAGGGAAGGCAAGTCAGATCCAAGGTGGGACGAAGCATTTCGTGAGTTGTGGAGTGCCAATAATGTAAGATCCACCTAGACTGATCGCAGTTGGTCGCCTAGGAACGATGGCAAGTGCCTCAAGTGGGCTGATGAGAAGTGAACTAAATTTTACTTCTCAGTGTTATGTTTCTATTTTGTGGAACTCAATTATCTTATCAAGATGTCTAGCGCCTCAAGTGAGAGTAGTAAAATAAATTTAACCCTCTTTGTGTTATGTTTATGTATGTGTCTTGTAGCTTGTTAAGACGGTAGCTCATTAACTGGCAGTTTGAAAGAGTATCCTTTTCCTCTCTCCCTAAACAGATATGTTTGCCCAAATTGGTAGCAAATCTAGAGAAGATTCTCTCTTCGATAATTCGTTCCCTTTTGGATCTCTTTTTGCCTCCGATAAGGTAGCAAATCTAGAGCAGCAAATCACACCAGGCAAAATACATTCATTCGGAAAACAAAACAAATGTAGATATAGCTGTGCACAACTAAATAGGATATAGCGATAGAAAGTAGGTTGCTTAACGAGGTTCGATGCATTCAGCCAGAAATAGGATGCAAGCAGAATATAGAAAATCAAAAGAAGCTGCTTAGCAGCAGCAGCCGCCGTAGCTGCAGGCACATTAAAGGCCTTCAAGCGCCCGCGCCTCCGCCTCCTCCCTCTAGCGCTTCCTCCACTTCTTGCTGCCTAGTCCCTTGATCTTGCGGGCCTTGGGCCTTGGAGGCATGCGACCCTCTTTGATGGCCACCCGCTAGAGGTTTCAGAGGTGAATGTCGAGAGGCCGGTGTTCAGTGATATAGGCGTTGATGTTCACGGTCTCGCACTTGCCGCCTTTGTAAATGCCGGAGCCCGCGACCTCTGCATGCTTCAATAAGGTGTTGAAGTCGGTGCCGCCGATGCGACTCACACAACAGTAGGCGATCCCCTTGCGGAAGGGGCAGCTGTAGATGCCGGCCCTGAAGAAGGCATCTTACTGGCCGGCTCGCAGCCTCCTCAGCACCTGACGAGTCTTGGTGTGCATGGACTCGTCATCGCTGCAGACGTCGCTGCCAGAAACCTATTGGAAGAAAAGGAAAATGGGGGAGTAGATGATGTAAGAAGATCGAGCAATCGAAATGCGAACAAGCAAATCCTAATAAACCAAGATCTAGCATCCAACGATGGGAACGGTAGAAGAACCAGGGGAGGGGAGCAAACCCTAGTTACCTCCAACCATAGGTCGTCGATGCCGGTGTCGTAGGATCAGTGGAGCGATGTACTTATCTGGATCGTATGTGCCCAAGAAGTGCTTGATCTGCTTGTGACCGGCGGGGGCCTCGACTGGGGCCTGGACAGGGACAACGGCTCCTTTTAACGCGTTGAGGGGGACTGGCGAGGAGACGAGGGCCCCCTCGCCGGTGGCCTCGGAGGCGACAATGGCCACCTTATCCTCCTCAGCCATCACCGACACGGACGGGGTATTCTCGGGAGTTTGTGGATGTTGGTGGGACAGTGGAGAGGGTTGCGTGGGGAGAGTGAGCGAGAGTGAGAGTGGGTGTGTGGAGAGGGGCTCTATAGTTAAGGTGGATGGAAGCAAGGCATGTTTTGTTGCACTACCGTGCAACGCGCCGTGCAGTCTACTGCACCGTGCACCGCGACACACGCACTGTACGTCACGTTTTTTTTCTCGGGCCATGCATGGCAGTTCTGTATGAGCCGCATGCGAAGGGCGCATACACAATTTCTATGTACGAAGTTTGACACGACCCTAAAAGTGGCGATAGTTAAAAGTGGAAATGTAGAGGGGAAGGTAGATGGCTATACGGAGATATTTGTGGGGTTGTGCTAGATCGGGTAGACAGATGTGTTGATGAAGGCGGAGACGTTAGGTCTCGTCCAGCTCAGCTCTTCGGCCTCCGGCTAGCACATGCAAGCTTCTTACGATCAGGCCCAGTTGGAAGTGAGATTGAGAGCCGCTGCGTAAAAAATGGGATATGTCTTATTAAAATCAAGTGGCAATAAATTGCAGCTGTCCATTGACGACCGTGCACTTGATGACGCATGCATTGTGGCGTAGTAGTAGCAGTAGTAGGCTTTTCAGACTTGATTAAACATGACATGACCGCTCGACGACTTTTTCCATGGACGGCATCGTGTTCCTTCTTGTAGAAGTCTCGCTAAGGGAGACGTCCGTGCTGTCTCACGCTGTACTGTGAAGGGCACGACGTGTGCAACGATCATTGTTGGATCGCATAGAATCAATGGTTGGTGCGCACGATCCGCGTGACAACTATGAAAACAATTCAGGGAGTAGCAGAAAGGGTGAGCACATGTTTGGGCTTCTACAAAAGATAGAGAGAGGGGGGGGCAAAACTGAGTAGTACCACATAAAACCAAGGGCAAAACTGAGTAGTATAAAAATGGAAAGTGAGTGTCTTGTACAATGAAATACATCGTGGCATACATCAAATTATGCCAAGATAGATCCACTAGAGTTCATTGGATGTGTGTTCTTCTCATAAACCACATGGACCCACTAGAGTTCATTGCATGTGTGTTATTGTCATAAACCACATGGATCCACCGGTGTCATCGCATGTGTGTTCTTTTCATAAACCACATGTTGAAACCACATAAGGATCCACCGGTGTCACTGGATGTGTGTTCTTTTCATGAACCAGACCCAGTATCATTGGATGTGTGTTCTTCTCACAAACCACACATGGATCCACCAGTGTCATTGCATGTCTGTTCTTTTCATGAACCACACATGGATCCACCCAGTGTGATTGCATGTGTGTTCTTCTCACAAACCAAATAAGCATCCACCAGTGTCATTGCATGTGTGTTCTTTTCATGAACCACACATGGATCCCCCCAGTGTGATTGCATGTGTGTTCTTCTCACAAACCACATAAGGATCCACCACTGTAATTGCATGTCTGTTCTTTTCATGAACCATACCTAGTGTGATTGCATGTCAGTTCTTCTCACAAACCACATAAGGATCCACCAGTATCATTGCATGTATGTTCTTCTCATGAACCACATCTAGAGTCATTCCATGTTTGTTCCTCTAAACAAACCACACATGGATCCACCAGTGTCATTGTATGTGGTCATGGCATGTGTGTTATTCTAAACAAACCACACATGGATCCACCAGTGGTCATTGCATGTATGTTCTTCTCATGAACCACAGCTATAGTCATTGGATGTGTGTTCTTCACACAAACCACATAAGGATCCACCTGTGTCATTGCATGTATGTTCTTCTCATGAACCATAGCTAGAGTCATTGCATGTGTGTTCTTCTCACAAACCACATAAGGATCCACCTGTGTCATTGGATGTGTGTTATTTTCATGAACCACAATCAGAGTCATTGCATGTCTGTTCTTCTCACAAACCACATAAGGATCCACTAGTGTCGTTGGATGTGTGTTCTTTTCATGGACCCCCCAGTGTCATTGGATGTGTGTTCTTCTCTCAAACCACACATGGATCCACAAGTGTCATTGGATGTGTGTTCTTTTCATGAACCACACCCAGTGTGATTGCATGTGTGTTCTTCTCACAAACCACATAAGGATCCACCAGTGTCATCGCATGTCTGTTCTTTTCATGCACCACATCTAGAGTCATTGCATGATTGTTCCTCTAAACAAACCACACATGGATCCACCAGTGTCATTGCATGTGGTCATTGCATGTGGGTTCTTCTCACAAACCACACATGTATCCACCAGTGGTCATTGCATGTCTGTTCTTCTCATGAACCACACCTAGAGTCATCGCATGTCTGTTCTTCTCACAAACCACACATGGATCCACCAGTGTCATTGGATGTGTGTTCTTTTCATGAACCACACCCAGTGTGATTGAATGCCAGTTCTTCTCACAAACCACATAAGGATCCACCAGTGTCATTAGATGTGTGTTCTTTTCATGAACCACACCCAGTGTCATTGCATGTGTGTTCTTCTCACATACCACACATGGATCCACTAGTGTCATTGGATGTGTGTTCTTTTCATGAACCACATCCAGTGTGATTGCATGTGTGTTCTTCTCACAAACCACATAAGGATCCACCAGTGTCATTGCATGTCTGTTCTTTTCATGAACCACATCTAGAGTCATTGGATGTTTGTTCCTCTGAACAAACCACACATGGATCCACTAGTGTCATTGCATGTGGTTATTGCACGTCAGTTCTTCACACAAACCACATAAGGATCCACCAGTGTCATTGCATGTCTATTCTTCTCATGAACCACATCTAGAGTCATTGCATGTTTGTTCCTCTAAACAAACCACAAATGGAACCACCAGTGTCATTGGATGTGTGTTCTTTTCATGAACCACACCCAGAGTCATCGCATGTGTGTTCTTCTCACAAACCACATGGGGATCCACCAGTGTCATTGGATGTGTGTTCTTTCCATGAACCACACCCAGTGTCATTGGATGTGTGTTCTTCTCAAAACCACACATGGATCCACCAGTGTCAATGGATGTGTGTTCTTTTCATGAACCACACCCAGTGTGATTGCATCTGTGATCTTCTCACAAACCACATAAGGATCCACCAGTGTCATTGCATGTCTGTACTTTTCATGAACCACATATAGAGTCATTCCATGTTTGTTCCTCTAAACAAACCACACATGGATCCACCAATGTCATTGAATGTGGTCATTGCATGTGTGTTCTTCTAAACAAACCACACATGGATCCACAAGTGGTCATTGCATGTCTGTTCTTCTCATGAACCACATCTAGAGTCATCGCATGTCTGTTCTTCTCACAAACCACACAAGCACCCACCGGTGTCATTGGATGTGTGTTCTTCTCATGATCCCATCTAGAGTCATTGCATGTGTGTTCCTCTAAACAAACCACAAATGGATCCACTAGTGTCATTGCATGTGTGTTCTTTTCATGAACCACACCAGTGGCATTGGATGTGTGTTCTTCTCACAAACCAGACGTAGATCGACCAGTGTCATTGCATGTCTGTTCTTTTCATGAACCATACCCAGTGTCATTGGATGTGTGTTCTTCTCTCAAACCACACATGGATCCACCAGTGTCATTGGATGTGTGTTCTTTTCATGAACCACACCAAGTGTGATTGAATGTCAGTTCTTCTGACAAACCACATAAGGATCCACCAGTGTCATTGCATGTCTGTTCTTCTCATGAACCACACCCAGTGTCATTGCATGTCTGTTCTTCTCACAAACCACACATGGATCCACTAGTGTAATTGGATGTGTGTTCTTTTCATGAACCACACACAGTGTCATTGGATGTGTGTTCTTCTCACAAACCACACATGGATCAACATTATCAATGGCTGTGTGTTCTTTTCATGAACCACACCCAGTGTGATTGCATGTGTGTTCTTCTCACAAACCACATAAGGATCCACCAGTGTCATTGCATGTCTGTTCTTTTCATGAACCAC
>OU342745.1:348759536-348803295 GCA_910589775.1 Avena eriantha | reverse complement strand
TCTCTCAAACCACACATGGATCCACCAGTGTCATTGGATGTGTGTTCTTTTCATGAACCACCCCCAGTGTGATTGAATGGCAGTTCTTCTCACAAACCACATAAGGATCCACCAGTGTCATTGCATGTTTGTTTTTCTCATGAACCACACCCAGTGTCATTTCATGTCTGTTCTTCTAACAAACCACACATGGATCCACCAGTGTAATTGGATGTGTTTTCTTTTCATGAACCACACATAGTGTGATTGGATGTGTGTTCTTCTTAGAAACCACACATGGATCCACATTGTCAATGGATGTGTGTTCTTTTCATGAACCACACACAGTGTGATTGCATGTGTGTTCTTCTCACAAACCACATAAGGATCCACCAGTGTCATTGCATGTATGTTCTTTTCATGAACCGAGTGATTGCATGTTTGTTCCTTTAAACAAACCACACATGTATCCACCAATGTCACTGCATGGGGTCATTACATGTGTGTTCTTCTAAACAAACCACACATGGATCCACCAGTGGTCATTGCATGTCTGTTCTTCTCATGAACCACATCTAGAGTCACCGCATGTCTGTTCTTCTGAGAAACCACACAAGGATCCACCAGTGTCATTGGATGTGTGTTCTTCTCATGAACCACACCTAGAGTCATTGCATGTGTGTTCTTCTCACAAACCACATAAGGATCCACCGGTGTCACTAGATGTGTGTTCTTTTCATGAACCACACCTAGTATCATTAGATGTGTGTTCTTCTCACAAACCACAAATGGATCCACCAGTGTCATTGCATATCCATTCTTTTCATGAACCACACATGGATCCACCCAGTGTGATTGCTTGTGTGTTTTTCTCACAAACCACATAAGGATCCACCAGTGTCATTGCATGCGTGTTCTTTTCATGAACAACACATGGATCCCCCTAGTGTGATTGCATGTGTGTTCTTCTCACAAACGACATAAGGATCCACCAGTGTCATTGCATGTATGTTCATTTCATGAACCACACCTAGTGTTATTGCATGCCAGTTCTTCTCACAAACCACATAAGGATCCACAAGTGTAATTGCATGTCTTTTCTTCTCATGAACCACATCTAGAGTCATTCCATGTTTGTTTCTCTAAACAAACCACATATGGATCCATCAGTGTCATTGCATGTGGTCATTGCATGTGTGTTCTTCTAAACAAACCAGACATGGATCCACCAGTGATCATTGCATGTATGTGCTTCTCATGAAACACAGCTATAGTCACTGGATGTGTGTTCTTCTCACAAACCACATAAGGATCCACCAGTATCATTTACTGTATGTTCTTCTCATGAACCACAGCTAGAGTCATTGCATGTCTGTTCTTCTCACAAACCACATAAGGATCCACCAGTGTCATTGGATGTGTGTTGTTTCCATGGACCCCCCCCCCCCCCAAGTGTCATTGGATGTGCGTTTATTCTCTCAAACCACACATAGATCCACCGGTGTCATTGGATGTGTGTTCTTTTCATGAACCACACCTAGTGTGATTGCATGTGTGTTCTTCTCACAAACCACATAAGGATCCACCAGTGTCATTGCATGTTTGTTCTTTTCATGAACCACATCTAGAGTCAATGCATGTATGGTCCTATAAACAAACCAGACATGGATCCACCAGTGTCATTGCATGTGGTCATTGCATGTCAGTTCTTCACACAAACCACATAGGGATCCACAAGTGTCATTATATGTCTGTTCTTCTCATGAACCACATCTAGAGTCATTGCATGTTTGTTCCTCTAAAAAAACCACACATGGATCCACCGGTTTCATTGGAAGTGTGTCCTTTTCATGAACCACACCCAGAGTCATTGCATGTCTGGTCTTCTCACAAACCACATAAGGATCCACCAGTGTCATTAGATGTGTGTTCTTTTCATGAACCACACCTAGTGTCATTGGATGTGTGTTCTTCTCACAAACCACACATGGATCCACCAGTGTCAATGGATGTGTGTTCTTTTCATGAACCACACCCAGTGTGATTGCATGTGTGTTCTTCTCACAATCCACATAAGGATCCACCAATGTCATTGCATTTCTGTTCTTTTCATGAACCACATCTAGAGTCATTGCATGTTTGTTCCTCTAAGAAAACACACATGGATCCACTAGTTTCATTGAATGTGGTCATTGCATGTGTGTTCTTCTAAACAAACCACACATGGATCCACCAGTGGTCATTGTATGTCTGTTCTTCTCATGAACCACATGTAGAGTCATCGCATATCTGTTCTTCTCACAAACCATACAAGGATCCACCAGTGTCATTGGATGTGTGTTCTTCTCATGAACCACATCTAGAGTCATTGCATGTGTGTTCCTCTAAACAAAACACACATGGATCCACCAGTGTCTTTGCATGTCTGTTCTTTTCATGAACCACACCCAGTGTCATTGGATGTGTGTTCTTCTCACAAACCAGACATGGATCAACCAGTGTCATTGCATGTCTGTTCTTTTCATGAACCATACCAAGTGTCATTGGATGTGTGTTCTTCTCTCAAACCACACATGGATCCACCAGTGTCATTGGATGTGTGTTCTTTTCATGAACCTTACCCACTGTGATTGAATGTCAGTTCTTCTCACAAACCACATAAGGATCCACTAGTGTCATTGCATGCCTGTTCTTCTCATGAACCACACCCATTGTCATTGCATGTCTATTCTGCTCAGAAACCACACATGGATCCACTAGTGTAATTGGATGTGTGTTCTTTTCGTGAACCACACACAGTGTCATTGGATGTGTGTTCTTCTTACAAACCACACATGGATCCACATTGGCAATGGATGTGTGTTCTTTTCATGAACCACACCTAGTGTGATTGCATGTGTGTTCCTCTCACAAACCACATAAGGATCCACCAGTGTCATTGCATGTCTGTTCTTTTCATGAACCACATCTAGAGTCATTGCATGTTTGTTCCTCTAAACAAACCACACATGGATCCACCAGTGTCATTGCATGTGGTCATTACATGTGTGTTCTTCTAAACAAACCACACATGGATCCACCAGTTGTCATTGCATGTCTGTTCTTCTCATGAATCACATCTAGAGTCACCGCATCTCTGTTCTTCTCACAAACCATACAAGGATCCATCATTGGATGTGTGTTCTTCTCATGAACCACACCAAGAGTCATTGCATGTGTGTTCTTCTCACAAACCACATAAGGATCCACCGGTGTCACTGGATGTGTGTTTTTTTCATGAACCACACCCAATATCATTAGATGTGTGTTTTTATCACAAACCAAAAATGGATCCACTAGTGTCATTGCATATCTGTTCTTTTCATGAACCACACATGGATCCACCAAGTGTGATTGCATGTGTGTTCTTGTCACAAACCAGATAAGGATCCACCAGTGTCATTGCATGTGTGTTCATTTCGTGAACAACACATGGATCCCCCAGTGTGATTGCATGTGTGTTCTTCTCACAAACCACATAAGGATCCACTAGTGTCATTGCTTGTCTGTTCTTTTCATGAACGACACCCAGTGTGATTTCATGTCAATTCTTCTCAGAAACCACATAAGGATCCACCAGTGTCATTGCATGTCTGTTCTTCTCATGAACCACATCTAGAGTCATTCCATGTTTGTTCCTCTAAACAAACCACATATGGATCCACTAGTGTCATTGCATGTGGTCATTGCATGTGTGTTCTTCTAAACAAACCACACATGGATCCACCAGTGGTCATTGCATGAATGTTCTTCTCATGTACCATACCTATAGTCATTGGATGTTTGTTCTTCTCACAAACCACATAAGGATCCACCAGTATCATTGCATGTATGTTCTTCTCATGAACCACAGCTAGAGTCATTGCATGTCTGTTCTTCTCACAAACCACATAAGATCCACCAGTGTCATTGGATGTGTGTTCTTTTCATGGATCCCCCCCGACGAGGGTTTAACTCATCAATGCCCATTGTTATGGACTTGGGTTTTGGAGAAGGAGGTAGCGCTGGAGACATCTATCGGCTAGCAAACAAGCACACAGGGGACACAGGATTTACCCAGGTTCAGGCCTTGTAGAGGTCCCTACTCCTGCTTGTCTGCTCGTGGAATTACCAAGGGAGTCGAAAGTTACAATGGTGCGCAGATGCAATCTGGCGAAGGTTGTGGAAACTAGGGTTGCGTGGGTCCTCCTCGCCACCCCTCCTAGCCTTTATATGGATAGGCTAGGTCTCGGGTAGTAGGTTGAGTCGGTTACAAGTTAGGGTTTTCCCCTTCAAACTTTCTATCTTTAGCTTCTTCTTGTCCTTCAAGCAATCAAGAGTCCGCAAGTTACTCGAGTCCTTTCATCTGGGCCTTGGCGACACCGTGGGCCTATACGTATTTGGACCATATATACCAAGCACGAGTACCTGTAGGGTATACCTATGTCAGTAGCCCCCGAGTGTCCAGTGGAATCGCAGATTCGACTGGGGACTTTTTGAAGTCTTCGAGTGCCTGAATGAGTACATTTTCGACTGCTTTTATTTATGTCATAGGGATTGTTGATATACGTGCCTGATATAGCCGAAGTATCGGTATCAGTTTTACATCTTAGGGTGAAACAAGGCAATCTACTCGAACTCGAGTCTCTGGACTCAAATCCGGAAAAGTGCTGGCGTAATTCGACTCAGGCCGCGGAGGTCTTACATGAGTCGAATTCCAGTTATATGGGTGTGAGCACTCTATGCGTCCGTCAAGGCATGTTCATCATGCCTGTAGGCACAGATATATTTTTGGTAGTGCGCAGTTAAATGCGTTGCCAGGCCTTATTCAGGTCTTACCTTCACGCTGTAAGCGCTGCATCCGAATTTTATCATCGCGGAGACGATTCGGGCGACCCTGGAGACGTAGTCTCTTTGTAGGGAAAATTATGAGGCGGTGTCGCCATGAGCTACGAGTGCGGATGTTATCAACACACAATTTTTATGCAAATAATCATAGGGTGCGTGACCAGCGCTCCCTATGGGAGTAGCCCCCGAGTGCCTGGTTGAGTCGAAGACTCAGGCAAGGACTAAAGAACTTTTGCGACTGCTGTCATATTTTGCTTGTTTGTTTCAGTCGAAGACTCAGGCAGGGACTAAAAAAATTTCGCGACTGCTGTCGTCTTTTGTTTGCTTGTTTTCAGTCGAATTTGTTTCCGGCGCTCCCTATGGGAGTAACCCATGTCCGTAGTCGAACTGTGTTTCGAGTGGTTGGGTTTGCTTTGTGATTGTCCATGTTCCTGCAACAAGAAAAGAAAAAGTCGTAGGGTGCGCGGCTAGTGCTCCCTATGGGAGACCCCCGAGTGCTTGGTGGAGTCGAAGACTCCAGCAAGGACTAAAGTAGTCAAAGTTTTCCGCTGCGTAGCTTTGATGACATCAGTGCTGACGCTTTTATGACCTCAGTTGCCCGCTTGAGCGAGTTTGACGGGACGTGACGAGCGGTGGGTCCCACCTTCTGACTTTGATTTGACTGGGCATGCGTAATCTTATTTTCAACTGCGCCTCCTCGATTTTCGCGCGTAATGGGAGAAGTGGGGGGACGGTTCGCGCTTCCTATTCTCCACGTGTCCAACGCGATGCGTGCCACGCGTCCAATAGGGTTTTTGTCAGCAGTTGGATTGCATCTTCCAGGGGTTAAGTAGCGGCGCGGCAGTAATTTTTCGTCTGCGCTCTTTCTTCCTTGCTGCCATCGCCATTGCTGCTGTTCTTCTGCTTTTCCCTGCGCTCGTCTCCTCCATAGCGCTGGACCACCTCCGCTCGTTTCCAAGCTACTTTCTGCGCTCTCATCGCCGCCACGCAATGGGGAATAAGAAAGGAGGCGCTGCCGCTGATTCCGCAGCCACCGTTGCCGCGGGGAAGAAGAAAGGTGGCTCCGCTGCTGCGGGCACCAGCGCCGCCGCCGGCGGGAAGAAGAAGGTCGCGGGCACCCGCGTGACCAATGGTGCATGGCGTCCCTCCATCATCAAGGCTTCGGATCTCCGTCTTCTTCGCCAAGACGGAGCTATCTCTGCAGCAGTCGCCGATGCGCGCGTCCCCGGCGGTGAGACCATTCCTGCTCCTCCCGCTGGTTTTCGAGTGATGTTTCTTGCATTCGTTATTCGCGGTCTCTCCTTGCCTATCCACCCCTTTCTTAGGGGTCTTCTTTGTTTCTATGGGCTCCAGCTCCATCAGCTGTCCCCAAATTCGATTCTCCACATCATCTGCTTCATCACCCTTTGCGAGTGCTGGCTCGGAATCGAGCCACACTTTGGTCTTTTCAAGCGCTTGTTTACATTGAAGCGTCAGTCCGCATCTGGCTCTTTAGTTTATGACGTAGGTGGTTGCAGAATCCATGTCGACCCATCCGCCACCTACTTCGATATCAAGCTCACCAAGTCCGTCCAGGGATGGAGGGAAAAATGGTTCTATGTCCGTGATCAGAAGGCCGAAGATGAGCACTTTGGACTCGCGCCCTTCGATCCCGCGACTCCCTGCAAGAAGATGCGTTCTTGGAAGAACGTAGTGATGCCTGGCGAACTTGCGGAGATAGACGTGCTATATCAACGCGTCTGCGACCTCGAGAGTCGCATAGGTGCAGAAGAGGGAGGCTACGCCCTTATCAGAACTTGGCTGCGCCGTCGCGTCCAGCCTCTCCAAGCCAGAGTCCATCCCATGTTTCAATGGGGTGGCGCTGATGATACCACTCGCGTGTCTGCCGATGGCATGTCCGCGAGTGAGGTGGATAAGAGGGTTCGATTGGTCACGAAGTACACTATCAAGGATGTGCTTCCGAGTGAACCAGTCGTTCCTCCTTTTGATGCTTCGAATCCCCCTCTTGAGGTACAGTTGTGCTACACAGTAGCTTATTTTCGCGATTGCTTTTCTGTTGCTTACTTGTTCTTTTTGCTGATCTTTGCTGTTTGTATGCAGGATTGGGCGGTGTCGCCCTGTATGCCTCTTCTCCCCGAGGGGATTATTCCTTGTGAGGCTTTGGAAGAGGACGAGTCTGAATCGACTGTCCCTTCTGATGTAGAAGAGGAAGCCCCCGAGTACAAGAGTCCGGATACTCGCAAGCGTTCGCGCAGCAAGGATTCTGACGCGTCGACTCCTTCGACTCCAGAAGGCATGGCTGTTGGCGCGGAGTCGCCAATTCCAGCCGTTCTTGTGAGGGCTGTGGCACCGTCTTCTCGCAAGAACATGCGGTTGCCCAAGGAGTCTTCGTTGGAGTCGGCGGAGGCCACGTTTGATCTTGACAAGTTTGACTGGTAAGTTTGCGAGTTCATTCATTCATTTCTGTTTTCTTCTTGTTGGCTTTGCCCTAGAGTTTGCCCTTTCTCAATGTGGATTTGGTCTTGTAGTCAAGAGGCGTCGTCATCTTCTGGCGATGTTGAGTTTTTGAAGGAATTGAGAGTCGCGACCTCAAGGGCCAAGGTAGAGGTCGAGCGCGCTCCTTCCCCTCTAGTGGTGGCCCACTCCGGGCACAATTCTTCGAGCTCTCCTCACGTAGGGGAGCATCGAATGGTTGCTCGGATGACGGTTCAGCAAACTTCTTCGGAGTCGCTAGAGGACCATGTAAGTATATCTTTCCTTTTTTTAATGTGGCAGTCGACGTTTCTCTGTTGCCCTCTCTGATTCCTTGTTTTGTGCGACAACTCCTTGTAATGGAAGCCGCGCAAGTGGCGGAGCAGGTGATGGCAATGGGCCGCCAGCATGCAATGCTGGAGACGCGTCACCGCGTGGTCGAAAGTGAGTGTTCTACACTTATTCTTTTTCATCTTCTCCTTTTTGGTGTAGTTAACTGATAGTCAACTTCTGATTGCCTTGTAGCTGAACATAATGCCTTACTCTGCAACGTCGCCACTTTGGAGAAGACGTTGGCCGCAGCTGTGAAGGGACGTGACGAGGCAATCGCGGCTTGTGATGAGGCACAGAGGTGCGAAGAGGATCTACGTGCCTCCTTTGTGACTAGGGAAAAGTTGTTCGAAGAGCAACTGTTCTCAGTCGCCAAGGCTCTCTCAGGTACCTTCGCTGGTAGATATTTTATTCTTGTCTTCCTCTATATCTAGAGTTTTGCTGGTGGCGCTAAAGGTTTGATCCATGTGTGTGTTTCCTGTGCTGATGCTGGCAACTTGAGCTTTGACCCGCAGGCCCTTAGTCGCGATGACGCTCTGGCAGGTGCGGTGTCTGCGGTCGAGGCCCAAGCGCCGCCGTCCAAGATACATTGTCCAAGGCCAAGGTCACCCTCGGTCGCCTCCGGGAGGAGTTGATGACGAAGGCGGAGCTGGTCGATAATGTGGGCGAGCTGGTGGAGTCACTCGCCAGGGGTGTGCCGGCCACCTACAAGAACTCCCTCCGCGCGGCTGGCGCGACCATGTCACTCGCCATGGTGCAAGCCCACGGAGTCGAGGTAGATCCCTCTGCGGTGTTGAAGGCGATGCCTATTGGCGCAGAAGGTCAGCAGGTAGTCTTCGCTCCTTTCGCGACTGCCTGTGCCAAATATAGCCATTCCTTGATAAATACCGTTGCCAAGTATTCGGAGGAGCTCCAACGTGCGAAGAAGGCGGCAAAAGCTTCGGCTTCAGGGGTCGGCGGAAAGTCAGTGGCGTCTGATACTGCCACGAACTTGATGAAGCCCCCGAAGCCGTCGAAGTCGAAGAAGCCAGCTGCTCCGTAGTTAGCTTTTGTAATAGTTGATGAGTTGTCCTTTTGGTCTAGGAACATGCCTGCTAGGGAGTGTGTTTGTGAATACTTCTACTTATCTTGGATGCATCTGCTCCCCTTGCCTTTGTGTTAATTTGGTCGCCTTATTTGCCTCTGTCTTGACTTGTGGTAGGGTACATCGAGTGATCCTGTGGGGGGAACCCAGGACGCGTCATCTCTTGATGAGACAGTGGCACCACCGTGCTCCAGGGTAGAGGAGCTGTCCTTCCTGTCGTGAGTTCGTGACCGCGTGAAGCAGCTGGAGCGTGAGTTGCCCCTGATCCGCGGTAACACGGACGTGTGGAAGTCGAAGGCAGAAAAAGCCGCCGCTCGCGAGCAATATCTGCTTGGCGAGGTGACACAGCTGGGTGACCAGTTTAAGTGTTAGTTTGCTCATTCTCATCTTTTCCTTTGTAGTTAGTCGCAACGGTACGTTGTACTCATGTTATTGATGATGCTTCGTGTAGTTATTAGCACGCGCCATCCGAAGCAGGAGAAGGATAGAATTGCCATTCACCTTCATGATCTCACCCAGGAGCAACTTCAAGAGAGTGGATATTTCTGGGTAGATCATGATCGTGCGACTGCTTTGGCGACCCTGCAGGATCGCGCTTCGCGAGTGCTGCTCTTCCTAAAGAAGTCGCAATCGTGCTTGAAGAACATTTATCGGGCGATGTTCCCGTTGGATGACGCTCCATCAAGCCTGCTGGCTCTCCTTGCCAAATTTCAAGATATGTCCGCGGTTCGCGAGTGCGTGAGGCAGCAGTTGGTGGCTGGTGCCAAGGCTGCCCTCTCAATGGTGCGATTGCACAGGCCTGACATGGATGTCGCCACCCTTGCCTCTGGGCCGCCAGCACTGCCAGCAGGATCTGCTTGGAATATGGTACCGCATTATCAGGAAGTGGGCCGTCCAGCAGAGGAGATCGTTGACTTCTTTGAGGAACAAACCAACATTCATCTGTTGCAAGAGCAGCCAAGTTTGTATCCTGCACATAAGTGTACTTGTGTTGTAAAGTTCGTATAGATGTTGTAGATAATTAATTGTCGAATGTGTATAAAGAGCTCTGTGAGCGTGAGGTGCGTTGCACTATGCGGGTCCTTTTCGTTAGCCTGGCCATCTTTTATCTCGGTCCCTTGTCAACCTGTCAGGTGCATTGCAGCTAGGTTGAGGGTTTCGATTGATGTACCAGCTACTCAGGATACCGTGTTTTGGTTCAAAGAATAGATGTGTATAGGGTGGCGCAGCCCCCGAGTATATAAATTGAAAAAGTAAAGGAGAACACAGAGTTTTGGGGCACTTAGCTTTTATTTATTCGAAGAACAGTGCGAGGTACAATGTGTGGCTAAGTGGCCTTGGCTGAGTAGCCTTATTTGCAATGTAAAAGTAAAAAACAAACTAAGGGTAGAAGCGTCGCAGCTGTGCGACGTTCCAGGGATTGGAGTATGCGACTCCTGTCTCTAAATCTTTAAGGCGATAGGCGCCACCTGGGATTACTTCTGTAATCACGTACGGTCCTTCCCAAGGGGACTCGAACTTGAGATGCCCTTGCTGCTTCAGTCGCAAGACCAGGTCACCTTCGACGAAGGATCTGGGGCGAAGCCTCCTACTATGGTAGTTACGCAAGTTCTGTTGGTAGATCGTGGATCTTTCTGCGGCGATTTCTCTTGCTTCGTCAAGGAGGTCAACAGAATCCTCGAGTGCGAGGGATGACTCTTGTTCGCTGTAAGCGACCACGCGCGGTGCTTTGTACGGTACCTCAGCTGGTAGCACTGCCTCTGCTCCGTGTACCATAAAAAATGGCGTGTAGCCCGTGGCGCTGTTTGGAGTTGTACGTAGGCTCCATAGTACAGATTGCAGTTCGTCTGGCCAGCAGCCCACGGCTTGTTCGAGTGGTCGGAGGAGTCGCTTCTTGATGCCGCTGCAGACGAGGCCGTTTGCTTTTTCCACCTGACCGTTGGTCTGTGGATGCGCTACTGAGGCGTAGCTGATGTGGATCCCCAGGTTCTCGCAGAATTCCTTGAACGCCTTGGATGTGAAGTTCGTCCCGTTGTCGGTGATGATGCTGTGCGGCACACCGAAGCGGTAAACGATGGACTCAAAGAATTTGACTGCGTTGTGCCCTGATTGGTTGGTCATTGGCATAGCCTTGATCCACTTGGTGAATTTGTCGACTGCAACCAAGAGGTAGACGTAACCTCCGCGTGAGGACCTTGGAAGCCTGCCAACCATGTCGAGCCCCCATTGTGCGAAGGGCCAGGCCAATGGGATTGGCCGTAGCTCTGCGCCCGGTGCGTGCGGCTTGTCCGCGAATCACTGGCAAGCGTTGCATTTTTGGACGATGTCCTTGGCGTCGCGCATGGCCGTAGGCCAGTAGAATCCAGCTCGTAGAGCTTTGGCAACGAGGGCGCGACTGCCAGCGTGGTGCCCGCAGGTCCCTTCATGGATGTCGTGGAGAACTGCTCTTCCATCGGCCATGGAGACGCATCGTTGTAGCACTCCTGTGATGCTACGTTTATACAGTTCGCCGTTGATGACGGCGAATGCCTTGGAGCGCCGAGCGATGTGCCGTGCATCTGTCGGATCGTCCGGTAGCCTCTTGCTGAGGAGGTACGTGATGTACAGCTGCGTCCATCATTGCTCAATTAGCATGACGCTCATTGGTCCTTCGAGTCCGGTGTCCAGCTCCAAGTCATCAGTGCCATGGGCTCATTGGGTGGCGTAGCCCCCGAGTCCGTTGTTGCGCTTGTTTTCTTCTCTGCGGCCTTTGGCTTGATGGAGCATTCGCAGATGCGCTCGAGAAATACCCCAGGTGGTATGCGGGCGTAGGTAGAGCCTATGTTGGCGAGTGCGTCTGCCTCCTTGTTGCTTTCGCGACATACGTGTCGCAACTCGCAACCATCGAAGTCTCCCTCGAGTGTATCAGAGAGGTCGCGGTACGCGATCATGTTGTCATTCAGTGCGTCGCACTCGTGCATTGTTTGGTTGACGACCAGCTTGGAGTCGCCATATATGATGAGCCTCTTGGCGCCGCAAGCTTTTTCCATCCTCATCCCGTGTAACAGGGCCTCGTATTCAGCCTCGTTGTTTGAGGCTGTGAACTGCATTCACAGGATATATTTCAGCTTGTCCCCTTGAGGTGATGTCAGTATGACACCTGCGCCTACTCCGTCTTTCCGCTTGGACCCATCGAAGTGCATTGTCCAGAGGTAGGACATATCTGGCTTATCCGGGAGTTGGTTTTCCATCCAGTGCACGAGGAAGTCAGGGAGAACTTGCGACTTGATTGCATCGCGCTTTTCGTATGTGATGTCTCGTGGAGACAGTTCTATTCCCCAAAGCGCGACTTGCCCCGTGGCATCGGGGTAATTCAGGATATGTCCCAACGGGGCATCGCTGACTACCACGATTGGGTGTTCCTAGAAGTAGTGGCGCAGTCGCCGGGTGGTTATGAAGACGCCGTACGCCAGCTTCTGGTAGTGCGTGTTGGGGTGATACCCGCGGGTTGGGTCACGCCGGGGTATAAAGGCCGAGTTAGCTGAGGTTCGGCAAGGCCAAAGCAGATGTTGGGCGGGTCACCTCAAGGCAGGCCAAGTCACGGGGTAATCCGGACCTAGGGGCGTTCGCCTAACTAGGTCTCATCCGACTTAAGCAGTAAGTCGGAAGTGTATGTCTAACCTATATGCAGGAAAAGGGTGTGGCCGGATGAACCATCGTCCGGGTCGCAGTAACCTTCTAGGAGAAGGAAGGAATCTCGCTGGTCAAAAGGAGCCCCGGTACGCACTGCCTGAGCGAAGCGAGCAAGGACTGGACCACCGGGGCATGGCCGACAAGCGTGACGCTGCCCGTGTCAGCTGACGAGCTAAAGCGTAGATGACGAGGGGCGGGGCGTGGCTCACGTAGCTAAAGCATAGCTGACGAGGGGGAAAAAGCACCCCGGTCGGTTTGCCACTTTGGGAGGAGGCATATTCTTAGGAGTATGCCTCCACATATGCCCTAGGCAGGAACCGAGCCTCCTCTATAAAAGGGGGGCTAGGGCTTCTGTAGGGGGGGGTTGATTGCTCTACGATTCAGTTTTGGGCTAGGGTTTCAGGTGTGATCTGTGGGTGAGAGTAAGAGAGCTCTTTCATCCTCCTCTCGCCTATACAGCTCTAGGAGCACTTGTAACCTTGGAAGCAAATCAATACAAGCTCTTGTGTGGAGAATCACTTCACTATCCCTCCCTGGATTCCCCTAGCGAGTATTAGTCCCCACCTTTAGCCTATACATGGCATCTGCCGTGACACCACCACGACAGTTGGCGCCCACCGTGGGGCTAGCGGCGCTAGCAGGGGTCAAGATCCGGACGGGAAACTTCATCGTCACGGGAGAGCGCATCGTCTCCGGGCTCGTCCAGCGCTTTGAAGCGCGGGACTTCGTCAGCGACTACGCAGGCTGCTTCGGCACGCGCCCTCTCCCGCGCAACGGCGTTTTCCTCAAGCTCGGCACACACAAGGTCTACGTCGCGGTGGACGTGTCAGGCGTTCATCCGCGCCACGTTGTCGAAGCAGGCGAACCGCCCCTCACTGCGGCTCACGAGGGACGTACCGCTCGTTCCCCGGACCGTGCGGAGGTAATGATGACATCGCCGGGAGCGGTTACAAGCAAGGATCCGGCGCCAGATCCGGAGGTGACACCCAAGGCACCAAGGAAAGGTAGGGGTCCTCCGCTAGAGAGGCCGGAGAACGTGCTGAGAGAGGCAATAGATAGCCTGGTAAACCCTGTAGTAGCAGCGATAGATCCGGCTCGTGCACATGCCGAGCTGGAAGAAACTCGGCAGAAAATACTTGAGGGTGCAAAGAAAATAGCCGAGGCCCAGCGGTCGTTGAACATGACGCTGCGTGAGTACGCAAAGGCGAACAAAGTTGATGCTGTAAAAGTTAAAGGGAGGAATCTCATGAGCGAAATGAACAGAGAAGGTGATGTCGAAATCGAGGAATCAGAAAACTGTTTTTCCGTGGGGCTGCCGAGGTATAGTACACCGGCCAAGAACCTCTGAGCGGCGGATGCGGCTGCATCCGAGTTAGAGGGACTGATGGGTGAAGCCCGGCAAAAGCAGCAAAACCGGGTTAACGAGCTGGTTTGGATTGCGAAGAGGAAAAACGAGGAACTGCTCAGGGCGAACCCGGAGAGAGCTGGGGCCTCCAAGATCGTCCATTCGGCAATGGATAACCCGGAGAAATCCGCTGGAGTTGTGTCATCCCCTCATGGCGATCCAAGGAGAGAGGAGGTGGTAACCTCAGCCAGACGGAACAAACAAATTGTCCCGTATGACCCGACACAGGCAGGGAAAGAAAAAGAAGCGCAAAAACATGATGATCGATGGAGTGTGAGCCGAGGCGAAGCTGGCTGAGGTAACCGTGACCAAGGCAACGCCGGTCGGAGGAACGTTGTCAACGGCAATGCTGGGCAGCAAAACTCAGCAGGGGCAAGACAACCGCAGCAGCGGAACATGCCGAGGCAAGAACACAGTGTCGGCCAAGGTATGCAACAGAAAGGTGCGCCGCAGGAACGAAACCGGTATAACGACGGTGATTCGGAGATGGCAAATGCGGGATATCCGAGACCGGACTATCATGTGATAGGTTCGAGACTGGGAAGCAGGGATTTGATGCCAGACGATGCAAGGTTGAAACTGGATCGACTATATAGGTCAGAACAGATAGAATGTCAGGGTCCACCGGGTCCAGCATGTTTTGGACCCCGGATCATGAAAGAGCCACCAGTCCCGAACTTTCAATTGCCCAGGGGGACCAAGACCTATGACGGTAGTACCAAGCCAGAGGATTGGCTGATAAACTATGCTACTGCTGTAAAAATTGCCACATGCAACCTGAGATGGGCCGTACGATATGTACCCCAGATGTTGGAAGGCCCCGGCAAGGGTGTGGTTGAACAACTTGCCGCCAGGAAGCATCAACTACTGGATTGATTTCGAGGAAATGTTCATCAGCAATTTTTCGAGTACGTATCAAAGGCCTAATAGGCCACAAACCCTAGCTATGTGCAAACAGTGACCCAATGAGACGGACCAGGAGTTCTTGACCCGGTAGTGTACCGTGAGAAATTCGTGTGAGGGCGTGATAGAATCATAGGCCATAGCATGGTTTGCACAGGGGTGCAGGCATGGAAGCGAGTTATGGATGAAGTTGCAACGGAAAATGCCGGCAACATTGTCAGAGATGATCCGGATCACAGATTCGTATGCATTGGGTGACCTGACCCAACCGAGGCTCGCCTCAAACGAGTCAAGCGATGAGTACTATCAGAGGGATGGATCCGGATCATCCCGGAGAAATGATTACAAAGGAAAAAGGAGAGATGATCGACCGGACCATCGGTACGGTTCGCACCAAGTAGCGGCCGTGAGTCAAGATCAACCCGGAGCAGGGGGTAGTCAGCGCCAGAAAACTGGAGGTCAGTGGACCCCAAGGAACGATGTGAAGAAAACTTGGACACCGGAGCAAAAGAAGCAATGGCAAGAAAGGAAAGACCGTCCGAGGTATACTTACGAGTCGATGTTGGACCAGCCGTGTAAGTTTCACACGCCAAATCCGAACAGCCCAGCGGGTCATACGACGAGGCAATGCGAGTGGATGCGCAAGATCGAGCAAGGTGGTTCGGGGAATGCTCAGGCACCCCGGAACGATCAGCCTCGGCAAGAATTACCCCGGCAGCAATTGCTCTCCGGAGCGAACACGCAATAGCTAATGTTACCTGCCCCTCCGCCGAGGTATGATAACAATGAAAGAAGGGATGCAGTGCATCAAGTAGAAAATCAGCAGCAGCCAGATCAGAGGCACCCCGGAAATGAGGGGAGAAACGAGTACAGGGAGCATCACCAGAGCTATTGTGTATTTACCACAGAAGAAACTGATAGAAAAAGCTTGTAGTGTAGACATATGGAGGTGAATGCGGTAATGCCGGCGGTGACGAGGTACATGCCTTGGTCTGATCAGGAAATCACTTGGAGCATTAGGGATCATCCCAAGCTCATGCCGAGCCCTGGTTCGTATGCGTTGGTGCTAGATCCTACATTCATTGGGCCTAACATTAACGTGAGATTCTCAAAGGTACTGATCGACAACGGCAGTAGCATAAACATCATGTACGCGGACACAATGCGCAAGTTGGGTATCTCGGAGAACATGCTCCAGGCCACGATGACAACTTTCCATGGCATTGTGCCCGACATCTCTTGCGAGCCCATAGGCAAGGTCTGGGTCGACATCTTGTTCGGCACAAGGGACAATTGCCAAAATGAAAATCTGGAGTTCGAAGTAGTGAACTTGGAAAGCGCGTATCACGCGTTGCTCGGAAGGCCAGCGCTGAACAAGTTCATGACAAGTTGTCATATAAGCTATTTGAAAATGAAATTGCCCGGACCAAACAGAGTAATTACGATTGCTGGGGACTTCCAACGTTCCATGGAGTGTGCGTCGGCCGGATCAAACTTAGCCGAGTCACTTGTGATCGCGCAGGAAAAAAGGAAAATTCAAGAGGTGGCAGCGTTGGCTCAGTCCGCGCAACAGTGTATGCCGGCGCTGAGTAACCCGCATGGAACTATCTCCTTCCAGGCCACGAAAGATACCAAGAAGGTCCCTGATGATGACATGTTCCTAGAGCGCACCGTAACAATTGGTGCCGGGCTAAGTGATAAATAGGAAAGCGAGCTCGTCAGCTTCCTCTGTGAGAATCGGGACATTTTTGCTTGGCCACACAGGACTTGCAAGGTGTTCCGAGGGAGTTGGCCGAGCACTCTTTAAATGTGAGACCCGGAGCTAAGCCGGTGAAGCAACCTCTCCGCCGCTTCGCCGAAGATAGGAGAAAAGTCATTGGGGATGAGATAGCTCGGTTGCTAGCTGCAGGATTTATCATGGAAGTTCTTTACCCAGATTGGTTGTCTAATCCGGTGCTGGTGGAAAAGAAGAAAGATGATCCGAACGTGGCAGTGGTTTGGCGCATGTGTATCGACTACACGAACCTGAACAAGGCGTGTCCGAAAGATCCATTTCCGCTGCCAAGAATAGATCAGGTCATAGACTCAACTGCAGGATGTGAACTCTTGTCATTCATCGATGCTTACTCCGGTTTCCACCAGATACCTTTGAATCCAGATGATCAAATAAAGACTACGTTTATTACCCCGTATGGGGCTTATTGCTATCGCACCATGCCATTTGGTTTACGTAATGCAGGTGCAACGTACCAGAGATGTATGCAAAAATGTTTGCATGACCAAATAGGTCGAAATGTACAGGTATACGTGGATGATGTGGTTATCAAGACCAAGGAAAGCAAAACGCTCCTTGACGATATCAGGCAAACATTCGCAAACCTAAGGAGCTTCCGGATGAAACTTAATCCGGAAAAATGCACCTTTGGTGTCCCGGCTGGAAAATTGCTCGGTTTTCTGGTTTCCAGCCGAGGTATCGAAGTTAATCCAACCAAGATCCGAGCCATCGAACGAATGGAGCTGCCGAAGTGTCTTAACGATGTCCAGAAGTTTATAGGTTGCCTGGCCTCGTTAAGTCGGTTTGTATGTCGGTTAGGAGAAAAGGCATTGCCTCTCTATCAACTCATGAAAAAGTCGGATAAGTTCATTTGGACGCCGCAGGCGGATGAGGCATTTACCCACCTAAAGAAAATGTTAGCCACGGCGCCAGTGCTAGCCTCCCCACTATCAAAAGAGACAATGTTGCTCTATATAGCCGCAACCAACCGAGTTATAAGTGCAGTGATAGTGGTGGAGCGTGATGAGGAAGGAAAGTCAGTGCAAAGGCTGGTGTATTATTTGAGTGAAGTGTTGTCAACCTCAAAGCAGAACTACCCACACTATCAAAAAGTGGCGTATGGCGTGTACATGGCCGCCAAGAAATTGAAGCATTACTTTGAAGAGCATCCCATCCGGGTCATATGTGAGGCCCCTATATCCGAGATAATGAGTAACAAGGATGCAAGCGGCAGAATTGCAAAATGGGCAATTGAGCTAGCTCCTTAAGCCCCGCAGTATGACCGGAGAGAAGCCGTAAAGTCTCAGGCTGTGGCGGACTTTTTCGTGGACTGGGCCGAGGTACAGTACGAACCACCACTTCCAGATCCGAACTATTGGTGGATGCACTTTGACGGATCAAAAACCAAAACTGGGCTAGGTGCCGAAGTCGTACTCACGTCGCCAAAGAAGGACCAGCTGAAATACGTGCTGCAGATCCACTTCACCGCATCAAATAATGTCGCTGAGTATGAAGCACTTGTGCATGGGCTCAAGGTATCAAAGGAAATTGGTATACGTCGGATTATATGCTTTGGTGACTCGGATTTAGTGGTGCAGCAAGTGTCCGGAGTATGGGACGCTCTTGATCCAAACATGGCACTATACAGATTCCACGTGCAGAAGATTTCTGGTTACTTTGAGGGATGCGAATTTCATCACATACCCCGGGTGGAAAATGAGGCTGCCGACATGCTGTCGAAGCTCGGGTCAACCAGACAAGCAATTCCACTGGGTGTAGCATTAGAGCACCTCAAGAAGCCATCCATCAGGCCATCCCTGGAATCCGAGTCCATCTATGTCCCGGAGGACACAGAGTCCGGAGCAGCGCCCATGGACATTGACACGGGGAGTAGTGCGCAAAACCCGGGGACTGATTCGGGAATCCCGGGGACTGCTCCGCAAAACCCGGGGACTGCGCAGCGTAGTTCGGTTGAAGTTATGCCGGTGGATCATATGGAAATAGACGAGGACGTCTTCCCCGTGCGGCAAATACCGGCTTGGGCACTACCTATATTTCAATTCCTGAAAGATGGAACGTTACCCACTGAGGAGGTATTGTCCAGGCAAACACAGAGGAGGGCAAAGGCTTACACGATCATCAATTCCGAGTTATACAAAAGAAGCGTGACCAATGTCCTCTAGCGATGTGTTGACCCGGACGAAGGGCTTGAAATCACCCGAGATATACATCAGGGGGAGTGCGGACATCACGCCTCATCCCGAGCCTTGGTAGCGAAAGCTTTTCGACACGGATTCTACTGGCCAAACGCCTTAGAACAAGTAGAAGATCTGGTGAGAAAATGTAATGGTTGTCAGAGGTACGCCACAAAGACGCATATGCCAATGTCAGAACTCAAGACCATCCCAATCACTTGGCCATTTGCCGTATGGTGCCTGGATATGGTGGGCCCGTTCAAACCAGCAAGAGGAAACATGACTCACATTTTGGTGATGGTGGACAAGTTTACGAAGTGGATCGAGGTAAAGCCTATAAGAAAATGTGATGGAGCTACGGCCGTAACGTTCCTCAAAGATATCATCTTGAGATACGGTTATCCACACAGTATCATAACTGATAATGGCACAAATTTTGCAGAAGGAGCATTTGCTCGTTTCTGCCGGGATAAGAGGATCTGACTTGACATAGCTTCGGTAGCCCACCCCGCATCGAACGGGCAAGTGGAAAGATCCAACGGATTAGTATTATCCGGGATAAAACCCCGGCTCATTGAGCCGCTGCAAAGATCAGCGGGGTGCTGGATAAAGAACTACCAGCGGTACTTTGGAGTTTAAGAACAACTCCGAATTGATCAATAGGCTATACGCCGTTTTTTCTGGCATATGGGGCAGAAGCTGTATTACCAGCCGACATAGAGCATGATTCACCTAGAGTCACCCAATACATAGAAGCCGAAGTGCAAGAAGCCCGGCAAAATGATGTTGATCTGCTGGAAGAAGCGAGAGAACTGGCATTGTCTAGATCCGCCATATATCAGCAAAATCTCCGACGCTATCATAGCCGGAAAGTGTGCCCCCGGGTCTTCCGGGAAGGCGATCTGGTGCTCCGGTTGGTACAGCGTACTACTGGAATGCATAAACTATCCCCCCCATGGGAAGGGCCATTCATCGTGAGGAAAGCATTGCACAATGATTCTTATTATCTTATAGATGCAAAGCCACAGGAAAAGAACAAGGCAGACAGGTCCGGCGAGGAATCTAAACGTCCATGGAATGTAGCTCTCCTTCGTCCTTTCTACACTTAGCGAAGAAGTGTATGTATCCGGGTTATCTCATATGTCGGTATGTACGTCGGCAATGAATTTATCAATAAAATGTTGGCACCACGAGCAGTAACTCGGGGACTGCCTTAATAATATTTGTTGTCTTTTGTTATTTGTGCATCGGCTGGAATAGGTTATTCTACTTAGCTCGGATTAGTAGTGTGTGAGCACCAAAAACCCAACTCTTCGACTTGCTGCTGTCCAACAAGAATTGGCTTCATGGCAAGCAAGAGAACAAGTTTGGAATTGCGTAGCACATGAAAAACGACTAAGGAAAATAATTTATTCGAGCCGATGTTTATTTTCCGGACTAATCTCGTATTTATTTTCGAGCTAAGTCTAAAAGTTTCCCAGTATTGTTAAGACAATTTTTTAGGCTCGGATTCGTAAGTTGTAAAACCGAATCAAGGTAGACACGACCCGAGCCAAAAGATTGAACGAACAAGAAAAAGAAACTTGGGGACTACGCCCACGTTAATCCGGCATAAGTACTCAGTAGCAAAATATCGCATGTATTTGGAATACAATTCCACCCGGCATACCGGGGATCTCACGAATTTTCAAGTGTTTTTACTTAGGAACAGCAGGACGGAGTTCGGCATCATCATCGCCCTCTTCGATATCCGAGGCTGTGTCCTCCTCCGATTCACCCGAGTCATCTTCGCCTGCGGCTTCCAGGAAGCTTGGACCCTCAGTCCATTCATGAATGGGGCATATTCAATGAGGCTATGGGCGCAAGCCTGGCGCCGAGCTACCCACTCTGGATCATCTGTCCATTTGGACCCGGTGCGCAGCCGTGTGAGGAGGCTGAGGTCTATCTTTTCGTACCACGTCAAAACATGGTGAAGGACGGTATTGGCAGCAGCACGGCCAGCAGATTCTCGCCAGAGGTCGAGCTGGGTCTCAACTTTTGAAAGCTTTTCAGCGAGATGCGTGATTCTCTCCGGAACGTCATCGGCGGGCCAGAAGGCGTGGAAGATCCGGACTGAAACATCGAGGAGGTCCCGGCCGTAGTTCTTGATAATTTCTACGCGAGATGACAGGCTGACCAACAGGTCCTCCGTGTCATAGGGAATGGACTCACCCTCAGCAGCGACCGGAGTACCTCTCTCTCGGCGGAAATTAGCAATAGCAGCACGTGCAATGGCCGTACCCTCTGGAAAGTGGCCTGGGAGACAAGGCAAAGGACAAAGTTGAGAAAATAGGACATGAGACGTAACCCGGAGAAGTAAGGTGGACAAAGGAAGAGAAGTTACGAGAGATATGACTGTGAATCCGGGTCAGCTCCTTGATGCAAGCATCACGCCTTTTCCGAAGCTGCTCGAGCTCAGCATTTGCCGACCCAAGTTTGACCTCGGCTTCCTGGAGGAGTTCGCGATCCTTAGCACTTTGGAGTTGGAGGCGCTCGCGTTCCTCGGTGAAGTCCTGGCCAACCCTTTTCAGCTCGGCTTGGTGCTGCGCCTTCATTTTAGCCATTTTAGCTTTGAGCTTGGCTATGTCATCATCTTTGGTCCGGAGGAGGACGAGCTCATCATCCTTTTTCTTCAGCTCGGCTTGATGCTGTCCTGCTTGTTCGAGAAAATGCAGCATCATGTCAGGCACATGCACACTTTCTTCAAGCAATGCTGAAACCGTGTGTTGGCCCGGTAGAGCCGAGGTATGAATATTTGCCGAGCCAAGGAGGTAAAAGGATGAGAAGCACAGTAGGAACAGATAAGAAGGACGTACCCTTGATCTGCTCCAAGTTCTTTCGCATGATTTTGTTTTCAGCTTCCACCCCAGCTGCGGAAACCGAACAATCAGATTCATTCGGCAAGTGAAGTGGAAGCAAAATGAGGAAGGGAGTAAGAAAGAAATTTACCCCTTTTCTCATACTCAGCGATGAGTGCAGCCTGTTTCGTGCAAAGATTTTTATGTGTATCCAACAAGCGCTGGAATTCGGCACTTCGGCGGTTGGTGGTCACCTGAAGAGGATACAGAAACTTTAGTCAGGTGTGTGCATGTTCGAAGTGTACTAAGATCCGGGCCAAGTGGAACTTAACCCGGCTCTAGGTGTGTGCATGTTCGAAGTGTACTAAAATCCGGGCCAAGTGGAACTTAACCCGGCTCTAGGTGTGTGCATATTCGAAGTGTACTAAAATCCGGGCCAAGTGGAACTTAACCCGGCTCTAGGTGTGTGCATGTTCGAAGTGTACTAAAATCCGGGCCAAGTGGAACTTAACCCGGCTCTAGGTGTGTGCATATTCGAAGTGTACTAAAATCCGGGCCAAGTGGAACTTAACCCGGCTCTAGGTACATGTTCGAAGTTATTATGGAGCTACGTTAGTTCTATAAAAGAGCATCCGACCGAGTAACAAGTTACTCCCCCGGAGGCTCGGGGACTAATGGTTATTATCTACAATTTACGAAGGAGAAACGGCGTACCTCCATCATCCTTCCAGTGAGGTTAATGGCCTTGGCGGCGGTATTCACTTGATCAGACTCCTGGATTACCTCGGCCTTGTTCCAGTTCACGAAGAACTCCATCAAGCTTGGGGGGTACCATTCGCCTGAGGGCATATGTGGCGTCACCAAACCCTTAGCGTGTGCTTCCTTCCTCTCCACCAACGCAAGGGCCAGGCTAGTATGCAGAACCAACTGCTGAGACTCAGTTGGCTTGGCAGGCGCGTCCTTTGCCGCTGGTGTTTTCTTGGGGAGCATGGACTCAAGGGTACGTTGCCCAGGCTCGGCAGTGCTAGGCTTGGTAACGTCTTGAGTCTTCTTACCCTTGGCTTGCTGGGAAGAAGAAGCCGTAGCAGCGTTTTTCCCCTGCCGAGGTTGGGAGGACTCGGAAGATGCAGAGGAACTGGGCGCTGCTACTTTCGTTGCCGGACTTGGTGCCGGCACTGATGTTTTTGCTGCCGGGGTTGGTGCTGCTGGCGAGGCTGGAGTTGGTGCTGTTTTGGCTGCTGGTACTGGAACAGATGCTGGAGTCGAAGTAGCTTTGGAGGCTGCTGGTTGTGGCGTCGCCGAGGTAGTGGCTGCCATTGTTCTGGTTGGGCCAGTTTCCCCGCCCCAGGTTGATCCGGAGCGGCCGCAGAGCTTTCCGGAATGGGGCTCAGCGGACGTGGCTCGTCGTCGCGACGAGGCGAGGGGCTGGCCCAGAGAGGCGATGAGATACTGGACCCACTCTGAGGGACCTCCACCGGAGCCCCGTGAGATCAGGTAACGTCAGAAGGAAAGTTACGACGAGGTAAGGAAGAACAAGTTACAGAAGAAGGAAGGACTTACGCATCCGAGGTTTCGGCTGCTCTGGGTTTCTGAGCCCTTCGTACTAGGGCCTTCTTTCGCCTTTTAGCGGGCTCGGAAGGTCTGGAGGAAGAGCTTGAGGAGGCCGCGTGCTTTTTCTTCGGTGCCACCGGAACTGGCTCGCCCGTGGCGAGAGGAGGATCCTCGTGGATATGGCCACCGACGTGAGCTGATGGCGGAAAAGCAAAAGAAAGGGGGACAGCCTCAAACGGTTCAATTATCTCGATATCCAAGTAATCTTCATCATCGGGCCAATCTCTGGCAGAAGAGAAGTTACCCGTGGGTCGTTTCGTGGCGTCAGTCATGGGGAGAAACATCTCTTGGTCCGGCTCCTCCACGTCCGAAGTCTCCCGGTCCGGTGCCCACTTAAGGGTCGGATCAGTGCCGTCCTCGAGCGTTTGCTAAAGGAATAGCTGAGGAAAAGAATAAACAGACGAATCAGAAATGCAACAATAATAGACAAGTAACTGGTCCGGGGTAAGTTTGCTACATAAAACTCACCATGGGAGGAAGCCGGTCACGGCAGAAGTGCTCAATCCCCCAAGTCCAATCAGGGGAGAAATCCTTCTGAGTGGTGAAAAGAGCCTTAACCCGGCGGAAGATCTCCGTGTTGTTCAGCTCGAAAGATGAAGTCCGGTTGGGATCGCGGCCGTAGCTCATATGGCACACCTTGTGGGTGCGCTTCTGGAGAGGGGAGATTCGGTTGCGCACGAAAGTGATCATCGCATCCTCGTTGCGTAACCCGAGCTCCATCAGCTCCGCGAACCTCTTGCTCACTTGGTTGGCCAGGGCCGTAGGTTTCTTCGGAACGGCGTCCCACAGATCCGGGTTCGGCGGACCCGGGTATAGGGAAGCAACCGGATCAAATCTTTGGTGCCTGTGTTCCGGACATAAAAGAACGTCCGGGCCCAACCTTTGCAGGATTCTAGCCCTGTGACCCGAGGGAAAACAAAAAACCTCCGGGGTGAGATGGAGGCTGCTCCGAACTGCGTGAGCTGCTTGTCCTCCGGGTCAGCGTGAATGTCGGGGATAACGTTGCGGCGAAGGGCAAAAAACCGGATCCACAGCTCCTTTGTGGGCCATAATCCGGCGTAGCCCTCAATCGTAGAGGCGAAAGTAGAGAGGGAAGTAATGGCATTGGCCGGAAGATGGTGAGGCTGGAGATGGTAGGTGCTGAGCCAATCGTGGAAGAAGTCACTCCCAGGAGTCCGAAGCCCCGCTGAAAATGAGACAGGAACACAACGAACTCCCCGGGGTTGGGCGAAGGAGCTAGCTCGGCGGAGGCGAGGCGAGCGGCGACGCCGGCAGGGAGACGTCTGGTCTGGTAGAGCCAATCCAGATCGTCCTGGCAGACCCAGGAGCCGGCCCATGCGCCGCGGTCCCCAGCGACGGCGTCCTCCTCCATGTCTTGCTCAGCAATGGCGAGGTCTTCTTCAGTCATCTGCTCCTCGAAGCCCTCGCTGGCGCTGGAGGCGGCGGGGGACAGCGGCTTGGGTTGGCGAGGACCCATAGCGGGAGATTGACTTCGCAGTGATGGAGACGTAGAGGTGAAACGAAGAAGTGCGGCGGCGACACTGTTTTTTGGCAGTACTGGCGGCAGCGCAGTCGCGAGGAAGACGAAGGAGAGTAGCAGCAGGAAGAGGCGTGCGGAGGGGAAAAGTCCTAAGGAACGCACGCCTCCGCTATTTAACCCCCACGTAAGCGGCGAGTGGGATCGCACCCTATGGACCGACCACACGTTGTGGCCGTGTATTACCCGTCCGGACCAATCAGTAAGGAGCCACACGGAAGGCCTCAGGGCGGAAAGAATCCTGGCACGTGACGCACTGATGCGGTAAACGAGGGGGCAGGCGTGACGTGACCCGCGCACAGTGATGACTGACGGTTACTGCAGCGATTACTGTACCGTCCCTTAAAATAAGACAACACAATGATTACCGTTCACATGGGTTAGCGTATGAGAGAAGGAAGCAAGACCCGGATGGAACTGTGGTAACCCGGCCGGCAAGTGAAAACTTGAAATGTGTGAAGGGAACGTAAATCCATACAAACCGAGGTAAAGAGGTAACTCGGCAATAACGACCGGGCCACAAGATTGAACCTGGTGTGGCCTTAGCAGCCAAGGCAGCAAAGACCGCACCAGCTTCAGGGACTAATGTTGGGGGGATACCCCCGGGTAGGGTCACGCCGGGGTATAAAGGCCGAGTTAGCCGAGGTTCGGCAAGGCCAAAGCAGATGCTGGCCGGGTCACCTCAAGGCAGGCCGAGTCACGGGGTAATCCGGACCTGGGGGCGTTCGCCTAACTAGGTCTCATCCGACTTAAGCAGTAAGTCGGAAGTGTATGTCTAACCTGTATGCAGGAAAAGGGTGTGGCCGGATGAACCATCGTCCGGGTCGCAGTAACCTTCTAGGAGAAGGAAGGAATCTCGCTGGTCAAAAGGAGCCCCGGTACGCACTGCCTGAGCGAAGCGAGCAAGGACTGGACCACCGGGGCGTGGCCGACAAGCATGACGCCACCCGTGTCAGCTGACGAGCTAAAGTGTAGATGACGAGGGGCGGGGCGTGGCTCACGTAGCTAAAGCATAGCTGCGAGGGGGGAAAAGCACCCCGGTCGGTTTGCCACTTTGGGAGGAGGCATATTCTTAGGAATATGCCTCCACATATGCCCTAGGCAGGAACCGAGCCTCCTCTATAAAAGGGGGGCTAGGGCTTCTGTAGGGGGGGTTGATTGCTCTACGATTCAGTTTTGGGCTAGGGTTTCAGGTGTGATCTGTGGGTGAGAGTAAGAGAGCTCTTTCTTCCTCCTCTCGCCAATACAGCTCTAGGAGCACTTGTAACCTTGGAAGCAAATCAATACAAGCTCTTGTGTGGAGAATCACTTCACTATCCCTCCCTAGATTCCCCTAGCGAGTATTAGTCCCCACCTTTAGCCTATACATGGCATCTGCCGTGACACCACCACGACAGTGCGGGTACCACTGTTTTGTTGGTGTGAGGACCTCGCTGAGGTAGTATACAGGCGTTGTACACCATGGACCTTGTTTTCCTCAGCCCGCTCGACGACGAGCACTATGCTGACCACCTGGTTGGTGGCGGAGATGTACAACAATAGTGGTTCCCTTTCTCGTGGAGTCACTGGCACTGGTGAAGTGGATAGCAGGCGCTTGAGATCGTCGAATGCTTCTTGTGCTTCATTGGTCCACTCGAATTTTTCAGCTTTGCGGAGGAGCTGGTAGAAGGGCAGTGCCTTTTCACCCATCCGACTGATAAATCGACTGAGTGCCGCGATTCGTCCGGCTAGTTGCTGGACGCCTCTTATGTTCTTTGTCTTCTCCATGGCCAGCATGGCTTTTATCTTTTTCGGGTTTGCCTCGATCCCTCTTGCGGAGATGAGATACCCGAGTAGCTACCCAGATGGTACGCCGAAGGCGCATTTGTCCGGATTGAGCTTAATCCGGTAGTGATCGAGATTGGCGAAGGTTTCGCGCAAATCCGGTAGTAATCCGGTAGCTTAATCCGGATGTTGCGACCCAGTTGCTCCTTGAGGCAAGCCTGCATGCACCACTGGTAGGTGGCTCCCGTGTTTTTTAGCCCGAAGGGCATTGTGTTGTAGCAGAACACACCGAAGGGCGTTGTAAGCGCGGTTTTCTCCTGGTCTTCCTCCTTCATTCGAATTTGATTATAGCCTGAGTAGGCATCGAGGAAGCAGAGGCGCTCACACCCATCGGTGGATTCGAGGATCTGGTCGATCCGTGGCAGCGAGAAGTGATCTTTTGGGCAGTGCTTGTTTAGAGAAGTGAAGTCCACGCACATCCGTAGGATATCCGTGTCCTTTTTCGGCACCAGCACCGTATTGGCGAGCCAAGTGCTTTCCTTGATCTCGCGTATGAATTTGGCCTCGAGGAGTCTGTTGATCTCCATTCCGACTGCCTGTGCTCGTGGCTCAGACAGTCGCCTGATTGTTTGCTTGACTGGCCTTGCATCGGGGTTGACATTGAGTGCGTGCTCGGCGAATTCCCTGGGAGCTCCTGGCATGTCCGCAGGACACCAGGCAAAAATTTCCCAGTGCTCACGGAGGAACTCGACGAGCGCGAGTTCCTATGCGGGACTCAAATTGTTGGCGATGAGGGCCGTCTTGGCGAGATCCGATGGATGGACCTGCACCTTCTTTGTGTGCACGGATGAGTCGAAGGAGAGATCAGGTGAGCTTGGCCTACTCAGGGGAGGCAGACTGTTGTCTGTCGTCTCTTTTAGTCTTGCGAGTTCCTCCTGCATGCCGAAGGACTGGGAGATTCTGTTGAATTCCCTATCGCAAGCGTCAGATCGCTCCAAGCTCCCGTTGATCGTTATGATGCCGTTAGGACCTGGCATTTTCACCTACAGGTAGGCGTAGTGGGGTACTGCCATGAACCTAGCGAACGCGACGCGCCCAAGGATGCAATGGTATTGTGAGGGCCAGTCGACGACCTCGAAGTCGATGCGCTCGCGCCGGAAGTTCTTCGGCGTGCCAAAGATGACGTCGAGGTTGATTTTGCCCAGGGGGTATACGCCTTTTCCCTGGGATGATGCCATGGAATGTTGTGTCCAATGCCTCCAAGCAGGTTAGAGGGATCCTCATTGCTCGCAAGGTACTCGCGAATATGAGGTTGATGCCGCTTCCGCTATCCATGAAGACGCGACTCATGTCGAAACCTCCAATTTGCGCCTCGAGTACGAGGGGGCAATGACCTGGGCGAGGTATCTGAGGCGAGTGGTCGCGTTTATCGAAGGTGATACACGACTCGCTGCCACTGAGGTACTCAGTGGTGGATGGTGGCGAGTGCGTGGCCAAGTTGACTTGGCGAGTGATGGCCTTCTGCACCATGTTGGAGGGGCGCCCCTTTTGGATCATCATGGTACCCATGGCCCGTGGGTACGGTTCGCCTCCGTTGTGCTGGTCCGGTGCAGCTCCGTTCGGGGGTGGCCCAGGTGGTGGTGGTGGTGCGCCATGTGCCACGGCGCCTGGAGCGGCTCCGTAGCCTCTTTCGACTGTGTTGCGGTTCATCTGAACCAATCCCTCGTGTATCTTGAGGAACTCGCGGCAGTCCTTGAGGAGATGGCTGGACTTTCTCTTGGCATCATGCTTGTCGATGTAGAAGTGTACCGTGCATGGCCCGGACAGTTTGTCTTTGATGGAGGTCGCGGGTGCCTCATAGCGAGTGCGGCGTTGCCACACTTGCATGGTTGTCCCGGAGTCACGGTATCCGCTGTTGCGGTTATCGTCGCGTCTATCGGCGTAGCCGGCTGCGACCATTTTGACGTCATCACGGTCGTCGTAGATGCGCATGCGGCGTTTGCCTCGGCGGTCGCGTCTACGTTCGAGTTCTGCCTCCTCGTCGGAGTGAGCGCGATCCTTCACCGAATCTTCTCCATCAGCCCACCGATTCCCGATCTCCATCAGGTGGTCGATGGTCTGGGGCTTTGAGCGGCCTAGCTCCTCCCTGAGTTCCATGCGGCGGACGCCACCATTGCATGCATCAATCGCGCGGTCTTCCGAGATGTTCTCCGCGGAGTTCTTGATGATGGACCACCTTTGGATGTAGGAGCGCAGTGATTCGCCAGATCTTTGCTGGCAGCATCTCAATTCTTCGATTGAGGCGGGCCGTTTGTACGTGCCCTTAAAGTTGCGCACGAAGCTATAGACCAGCTCATCCCAACTGCGAATGGAACCCCGCGAGAGGTTATTGAGCCATGCCCGGGCGGCGCCCTGCAGCTGTAGCTGCAAGCATTGCATGGCAGTACTTCGACTGCCTCCATGTAGCCTGATGGAGGAGATGTGGTCCTCCAGCCAGATCTTGGGGTCCTGTAGACCGTCAAATTTCAGGTTCTCCGATGGGAGTTTAAACCCTTTAGGCATTCGCTTTTGCCTGATGGATCTGCTGAAGCATCTGGCGCCACAGAGCTCTCCATCCTCCTCTTCCGAGTCAATCGACCGATCACGTCGTGCCCTTGATTTGTCGACCTTGCGCTGCGTGAGGTTGTCGCGCGCATCGTATTCGCGATCGTGTCGCCGTGAGCGGCGGCGTCGAGACAGGTCGTAACTATCATCGCTGGATGAGGGCGAGGAGTAGCGCTTTGCCCTTTTTTGGGTCTGGTACCGGCTCCTTGTTGAGGGCGGCCTCAATTAACCCCAAACCCGCGATCGTAGATCGATGCATGGCAGTTTGGGGATCTCCAGCTGGCGGCTGGTTATTGAGGAGGTACATGTCTATTCTTTTCATGAACCACACCCAGTGTCATTGGATGTGTGTTCTTCTCTCAAACCACACATGGATCCACCAGTGTCATTGGATGTGTGTTCTTTTCATGAACCACACCCAGTGTGATTGAATATCAGTTCTTCTCACAAACCACATAAGGATCCACCAGTGTCATTGCATGTCAATTCTTCTCATGAACCACACGCAGTGTCATTGCATGTCAGTTCTTCTCACAAACCACACATAGATCCACCAGTGTCATTTGATGTGTGTTCTTTTCATGAACCACACATAGTGTCATCGGATGTGTGTTCTTCTCACAAATCACAAATGGATCCACCTGTGTTAATGGATGTGTGTTCTTTTCATGAACCACACTCAGTATGATTGCATGTGTGTTCTTGTCACAAACCACAAAAGGATCCACCAGTGTCATTGCATGTCTGTTCTTTTCAAGAACCACATCTAGAGTCATTGCATGTTTGTTCCTCTAAACAAACCACACATGGATCCACCAGTGTCGTTGCATGTGGTCATTTCATGTGTGTTCTTCTAAACAAACCACACATGGATCCACCAGTGGTCATTGCATGTCTGTTCTTCTCACGAAGCACATCTAGAGTCATCGCATGTCTGTTTTTGTCACAAACCACACAAGGATCCACTACTGTCATTGGATGTGTGTTCTTCGCATGAACGACACCTAGAGTCATTGCATGTGTGTTCTTATCACAAACCACATAAGGATCCACCAGTGTCATTGGATGTGTGTTTTTTCATGAACCACACCCAGTGTCATTGGATGTGTGTTCTTCTCACAAACCACACATGGATCCACCAATGTCATTGCATGTCAGTTATTTTCATGAACCACACCTAGTGTCATTGGATGTGTGTTCTTCTCACAAGCCACACATGGATCCACCAGTGTTAATGGATGTGTGTTCTTTTCATGAATCACTCTAGTGTGATTGCATGTGTGTTCTTCTCACCAACCACATAAGGATCCACCAGTGTCATTGCATGTCTGTTCTTTTCATGAACCACATCTAGGGTCATTGCATGTTTGTTCCTTTAAACAAACCACACATGGATCCACCATGTCATTGCGTGTGGTCATTGCATGTGTGTTCTTCTAAACAAACCACACATGGATCCAATAGTGGTCATTACATGTCTGTTCTTCTCATGAACCACATCTAGAGTGATCGCATGTCTGTTCTTCTCACAAACCACACAAGGATCCACTAGTGTCATTGGATCTATGTTCTTCTCATGAACCACACGTAGAAGCATTGTATGTGTGTTCTTCTCACAAACCACATAAGGATCCACCAGTGTCATTGGATGTGTGTTCTTTTCATGAACCACACCCAGTGTCATTGGATGTGTGTTCTTCTCTCAAACCACACATGGATCCACCAATGTCATTGGATATGTGTTCTTTTCATGAACCACAGCTAGAGTCATTGCATGTTAGTTCTTCTCACAAACCACATAAGGATCCACCAGTGTCATTGGATGTTTGTTCTTCTCATGAACCACATCTAGAGTCATTGCATGTCAGTTCTTCTCACAAACAATATAAGGATCCAAAAGTGTCATTGCATGTTTGTTCTTCTCATGAACCACACCCAGTGCCACTGCATGTCTGTTCTTCTCACAAACCACACATGGATCCACCAGTGTCATTGGATGTGTGTTGTTTTCATGAACCACACCCAGTGTCATTGGATGTGTGTTCTTCTCACAAATCACACATGGATCCACCAGTTTCAATGGATGTGTGTTCTTTTCATGAACCACACGAAGTGTGATTGCAGATGTGTTCTTTTTCACAAACCACATAAGGATCCACCAGTGTCATTGCAATTCTATTCTATTCATGAACCACATCTAGAGTCATTGCACGTTCGTTCCTTTAAACAAACCACACATGGATCCACTAGTGTCATTGCATGTGGTCATTGCATGTGTGTTCTTCTAAACAAACCACACATGGATCCACAAGTGGTCATTGCATGTCTGTTATTCACATGAACCACATCTAGAGTCATCGCATGTCTGTTCTTCTCACAAACCACACAAGGATCCACCGGTGTCATTGGATGTGTATTCTTCTCATGAACCACACCCATAGTCATTGCATGTGTGTTCTTCTCACAGACCACATAAGGATCCACCAGTGTCATTGAATGTGTGTTCTTTTCATGAACCACACCCAGTGTCATTGGATGTGTGTTCTTCTCTCAAACCACACATGGATCCACCAGTGTCATTGGATGTGTGTTCTTTTCATGAATCACAGCTAGAGTCATTGCATGTCAATTCTTCTCACAAACCACATATATATCCACAAGTGTCATTGGATGTGTGTTCTTCTCATGAACCACATCTAGAGTCATTGCATGTTTGTTCCTCTAGACAAACCACACATGGATCCACCAATGTCATTGCATGTGTGTTCTTTTCATGAACCACAGCCAGTGTCATTGGATGTGTGTTCTTCTCACAAACCACATATGGATCCCCAAGTGTCATTGCATGTCTATTCTTTTCATGAACCAGACCCAGTTTCATTGGATGTGTGTTCTTCTCTCAAACCACACATGGATCCACCAGTGTCATTGGATGTGTGTTCTTTTCATGAACCACACCCAGTGTGATTGAATGTCAGTTCTTCTCACAAACCACATAAGGATCCCCCAGTGTCATTGCATGTCTATTCTTCTAACAAACCACACATGGATCCACTAGTGTCATTGGATGTGTGTTCTTTTCATGAACCACACACAGTGTCATTGGATGTGTGTTCTTCTCACAAATCACACATGGATCCACCAGTGTCAATGGATGTGCGTTCTTTTCATGAACCACACCAAGTGTGATTGCATGTGTGTTCTTCTCACAAACCACATAAGGATCCACTAGTGTTATTGCATGTCTGTTCTTTTCATGAACAACATCTAGAGTCACTTCATGTTTGTTCCTCTAAACAAACCACACATGGATCCACCAGTGTCATTGCATGTGGTCATTGCATGTGTGTTCTTGTAAACAAACCACACATGGATCCACCAGTGGTCATTGCATGTCTGTTCTTCTCATGAACCATATCTAGAGTCATCGGATGTCTGTAATTCGCACAAACCACACAAGGATCCACCAGTGTCATTCGATGTGTGTCCTTCTCATGAACCACACCCATAGTTATTGTATGTGTGTTCTTCGGACAAACCACATAAGGATCCACCAGTGTCATTGGATGTGTGTTCTTTTCATGAATCACACCCAGTGTCATTGGATGTGTGTTCTTCTCTCAAACCACACATGGATCCACTAGTGTCATTGGATGTGTGTTCTTTTCATGAACCACAGCTAGAGTCATTGCATGTCAGTTCTTCTCAAAAACCACATAAGGATCCACAAGTGTCATTGGATGTGTGTTGTTCTCATGAACCACATCAAGAGTCATTGCATGTTTGTTCCTCTAAACAAACCACACATGGATCCGCTAGGTTCATTGCATGTGTGTTCTTTTCATGAACCACACCCAATGTCATTGGATGTGTGTTATTCTCACAAACCACACAAGGATCCACCAGTGTCATTGCATGTATGTTCTTCTCATGAACCAAATCTAGAGTCATTTCATGTTTTTTCCTCTAAAAAAACCACAAATGGATCCACTAGTGTCATTGGATGTGTGTTCTTTTCATGTACCACACCTAGAGCCATTCCATGTATGTTCTTCTCTCAAACCACACATGGATCCACCAGTGTCATTGGATGTGTGTTGTTTTCATGAACCACAGCTAGAGTCATTGCATGTCAGTTCTTCTCACAAACCATATAAGGATCCACTAGTGTCATTGGATGTGTGTTATTCTCATGAAACACATCTAGAGTCATTGCATGTTTGTTCCTCTAAACAAACCACACATGGATCCTCTAGTGTCATTGCATGTGTGTTCTTTTCATGAACGACACGCAGTGTCATTGGATGTGTGTTCTTCTCACAAACCACACATGGATCCACCAATGTCATTGCATGTTTGTTCTTTTCATGAACCACACCCAGTGTCATTGGATGTGTGTTCTTCTATCAAACAACACATGGGTCCACTAGTGTCATTGGATGTGTGTTCTTTTCATGAACCACACCCACTGTGATTGAATGTCAGTTCTTCCCACAAACCACATAAGGATCCACCAGTGTCATTGCATGTCTGTTCTCCTCATGAACCACACCCAGTGTCATTGCATGTCTGTTTTTCTCACAAACCTCACATGGATCCACCAGTGTCATTGGATGTGTGTTCTTTTCATGAACCACACCTAGTGTCATTGGATGTGTGTTCTTCTCACAAACCACACATGGATCCACCAGTGTTATTGGATGTGTGTTCTTTTCATGAATCACTCTAGTGTGATTGCATGTGTGTTCTTATCACCAACCACATAAGGATCCAACAGTGTCATTGCATGTCTGTTCTTTTCATGAACCACATCTAGATTCATTGCATGTTTGTTCCTTTAAACAAACCACACATGGATCCACCATGTCATTGCATGTGGTCATTGCATGTGTGTTCTTCTAAACAAACCACACATGGCTCCACCAGTGGTCATTACATGTCTGTTCTTCTCATGAACCACATCTAGAGTGATCGCATGTCTGTTCTTCTCACAAACCACACAAGGAACCACTAGTGTCATTGAATGTGTGTTCTTCTCATGAACCACACGTAGAGTCATTGCATGTGTGTTCTTCTCACAAACCACATAAGGATCCACCAGTGTCATTGGATGTGTGTTCTTTTCATTAACCACACCCAGTGTCATTGGATGTGTGTTCTTTTCTCAAACCACACATGGATCCACCAATGTCATTGGATATGTGTTCTTTTCATGAACCACAGCTAGAGTCATTGCATGTTAGTTCTTCTCACAAACCACATAAGGTTCCACCAGTGTCATTGGATGTTTGTTCTTCTCATGAACCAGATCTAGAGTCATTGCATGCTTGTTCCTCTAAACAAACCACACAAGGATCCACTAGTGTCATTGCATGTGTGTTCTTTTCATGAACCACACCCAGTGTCATTGGATGTGTGTTCTTCTCACAAACCACACATGGATCCACCAATGTCATTGCATGTATGTTCTTTTCATGAACCACACCCAGTGTCATTGGATGTGTGTTCTTCTCTCAAACCACACATGGATCCACCAGTGTCATTGGATGTGTGTCCTTTTCATGAACCACACCTAGTGTGATTGAATGTTAGTTCTTCTCACAAACAACATAAGGATCCAAATGTGTCATTGCATGTCTGTTCTTCTCAGGAACCCAACCCAGTGCCATTGCATGTCTGTTCTTCTCACAAACCACACATGGATCCACAAGTGTCATTGGATGTGTGTTGTTTTCATGAACCACACCCAGTGTCATTGGATGTGTGTTCTTCTCACAAATCGCACATGGATCCACCAGTGTCAATGGATGTGTGTTCTTTTCATGAACCACACCCAGTGTGATTGCATATGTGTTCTTCTCACAAACCACATAAGGATCCACCAGTGTCATTGCGTGTCTGTTCTTTTCATGAACCACATCTAGAGTCATTGCATGTTTGTTCCTTTAAACAAACTACACATGGATCGACCAGTGTCATTGCATGTGGTCATTGCATGTGTGTTCTGCTAAACAAACCACACATGGATCCACGAGTGGTCATTGCATGTCTGTTATTCTCATGAACCACATCTAGAGTCATCGCATGTCTGTTCTTCTCACAAACCACACAAGGATCCACCGGTGTCATTGGATGTGTATTCTTCTCAGGAACCACACCCAAAGTCATTGCATGTGTGTTCTTCTCACAGACCACATAAGGATCCACCAGTGTCATTGAATGTGTGTTCTTTTCATGAACCACACCCAGTGTCATTGGATGTGTGTTCTTCTCTCAAACCACACATGGATCCACCAGTGTCATTGGATGTGTGTTCTTTTCATGAATCACAGCTAGAGTCATTGCATGTTAGTTCTTCTCACAAACCACATAAGGATCCACAAGTGTCATTGGATGTGTGTTCTTCTCATGAACCACACCCATAGTCATTGCATGTGTGTTCTTCTCACAGACCACATAAGGATCCACCAGTGTCATTGAATGTGTGTTCTTTTCATGAACCACACCCAGTGTCATTGGATGTGTGTTCTTGTCTGAAACCACACATGGATACACTAGTGTCATTGGATGTGTGTTCTTTTCATGAATCACAGCTAGAGTCATTGCATGTCAGTTTTTCTCACAAACCACATAAGGATCCACCAGTGTCATTGGATGTGTGTTCTTCTCATGAACCACATCTAGAGTCATTGCATGTTTGTTCCTCTAAACAAACCACACATGGATCCACCAGTGTCATTGCATGTGTGTTCTTTTCATGAACCACACCCAGTGTCATTGGATGTGTGTTCTTCTCACAAACCACAAATGGATCAACTAGTGTCATTACATGTCTATTCTTTTCATGAACCACACCCAGTGTCATTGGATGTGTGTTCTTCTCTCAAACCACACATGGATCCACTAGTGTCATTGGATGTGTGTTCTTTTCATGAACCACACCCAGTCTGATTGAATATCAGTTCTTCTCACAAACCACATAAGGATCCACCAGTGTGATTGCATGTCTATTCTTCTCATGAAACACACGCAGTGTCATTGCATGTCAGTTCTTCTCACAAACCACACATAGATCCACCAGTGTCATTGGTTGTGTGTTCTTTTCATGAACCACACATAGTGTCATCGGATGTGTGTTCTTCTCACAAATCACACATGGATCCACCTGTGTTAATGGATGTGTGTTCTTTTCATGAACCACACTCAGTATGATTGCATGTATGTTCTTGTCACAAACCACATAAGGATCCACCAGTGTCATTGCATGTCTGTTCTTTCCAAGAACCACATCTAGAGTCATTGCATGTTTGTTCCTCTAAACAAACCACACATGGATCCACCAGTGTCGTTGCATGTGGTCATTTCATGTGTGTTCTTCTAAACAAACCACACATGGATCCACTAGTGGTCATTGCATGTCTGTTCTTCTCACGAAGCACATCTAGAGTCATCGCATGTCTGTTTTTGTCACAAACCACACAAGGATCCACTACTGTCATTGGATGTGTGTTCTTCGCATGAACGACACCTAGAGTCATTGCATGTGTGTTCTTATCACAAACCACATAAGGATCCACCAGTGTCATTGGATGTGTGTTCTTTTCATGAACCACACCTAGTGTCATTGGATGTGTGTTCTTCTCAAAAACCACACATGGATCCACCAATGTCATTGCATGTCTGTTATTTTCATGAACCACACCTAGTGTCATTGGATGTGTGTTCTTCTCACAAGCCACACATGGATCCACCAGTGTTAATGGATGTGTGTTCTTTTCATGAATCACTCTAGTGTGATTGCATGTGTGTTCTTCTCACCAACCACATAAGGATCCGCCAGTGTCATTGCATGTCTGTTCTTTTCATGAACCACATCTAGGGTCATTGCATGTTTGTTCCTTTAAACAAACCACACATGGATCCACCATGTCATTGCGTGTGGTCATTGCATGTGTGTTCTTCTAAACAAACCACACATGGATCCACTAGTGGTCATTACATGTCTGTTCTTCTCATGAACCACATCTAGAGTGATCGCATGTCTGTTCTTCTCACAAACCACACAAGGATCCACTAGTGTCATTGGATCTATGTTCTTCTCATGAACCAGACGTAGAGTCATTGTATGTGTGTTCTTCTCACAAACCACATAAGGATCCACCAGTGTCATTGGATGTGTGTTCTTTTCATGAACCACACCCAGTGTCATTGGATGTGTGTTCTTCTCTCAAACCACACATGGATCCACCAATGTCATTGGATATGTGTTCTTTTCATGAACCACAGCTAGAGTCATTGCATGTTAGTTCTTCTCACAAACCACATAAGGATCCACCAGTGTCATTGGATGTTTGTTCTTCTCATGAACCACATCTAGAGTCATTGCATGTCAGTTCTTCTCACAAACAATATAAGGATCCAAAAGTGTCATTGCATGTTTGTTCTTCTCATGAACCACACCCAGTGCCACTGCATGTCTGTTCTTCTCACAAACCACACATGGATCCACTAGTGTCATTGGATGTGTGTTGTTTTCATGAACCACACCCAGTGTCATTGGATGTGTGTTCTTCTCACAAATCACACATGGATCCACCAGTTTCAATGGATGTGTGTTCTTTTCATGAACCACACCCAGTGTGATTTCATATGTGTTCTTCTCACAAACCACATAAGGATCCACCAGTGTCATTGCAATTCTATTCTATTCATGAACAACATCTAGAGTCATTGCACGTTCGTTCCTTTAAACAAACCACACATGGATCCACCAGTGTCATTGCATGTGTGTTCTTCTAAACAAACCACACATGGATCCACAAGTGGTCATTGCATGTCTGTTATTCTCATGAAGCACATCTAGAGTGATCGCATGTCTGTTCTTCTCACAAACCACACAGGGATCCACCGGTGTCATTGGATGTGTATTCTTCTCATGAACCACACCCATAGTCATTGCATGTGTGTTCTTCTCACAGACCACATAAGGATCCACCAGTGTCATTGAATGTGTGTTCTTTTCATGAACCACACCCAGTGTCATTGGATGTGTGTTCTTCTCTCAAACCACGCATGGATCCACCAGTGTCATTGGATGTGTGTTCTTTTCATGAATCACAGCTAGAGTCATTGCATGTCAGTTCTTCTCACAAACCACATAAGGATCCACAAGTGTCATTGGATGTGTGTTCTTCTCATGAACCACATCAAGAGTCATTGCATGTTTGTTCCTCTAAACAAACCACACATGGATCCACCAATGTCATTGCATGTGTGTTCTTTTCATGAACCACAGCCAGTGTCATTGGATGTGTGTTCTTCTCACAAACCACATATGGATCCCCTAGTGTCATTGCATGTCTATTCTTTTCATGAACCACACCCAGTTTCATTGGATGTGTGTTGTTCTCTCAAACCACACATGGATCCACCAGTGTCATTGGATGTGTGTTCTTTTCATGAACCACACCTAGTGTGATTGAATGTCAGTTCTTCTCACAAACCACATAAGGATCCACCAGTGTCATTGCATGTCTATTCTTCTCATGAACCACACCTAGTGTCATTGCATGTCGGTTCTTCTCACAAACCACACACGGATCCACCAGTGTCATTGGATGTGTGTTCTTTTCATGAACCACACATAGTGTCATTGGATGTGTGTTCTTCTCACAAATCACACATGGATCCACCAGTGTCAATGGATGTGTGTTATTTTCATGAACCACACTCAGTGTGATTGCATCTGTGTTCTTGTCACAAACCACATAAGGATCCACCAGTGTCATTGCATGTCTGTTCTTTTCAAGAACCACATCTAGATTCATTGCGTGTTTGTTCCTCTAAACAAACCACACATGGATCCACCAGTTTCATTGCATGTGGTCATTTCATGTGTATTCTTCTAAACAAACCACACATGGATCCACCAGTGGTCACTTCATGTATGTTCTTCTCATGAACCACATCTAGAGTCATCGCATGTCTGTTTTTCTCACAAACCACACAAGGATCCACCAGTGTCATTGGATGTGTGTTCTTCGCATGAACCACTCCTAGAGTCATTGCATGTGTGTTCTTATAACAAACCACACAAGGATCCACCAGTGTCATTGGATGTGTGTTCTTCTCACAAACCACACATGGATCCACCAATGTCATTGCATGTCTGTTCTTTTCATGAACCACAACCAGTGTCATTGTATGTGTGTTCTTCTCTCAAACCACACATGGATCCACCAGTGTCATTGGATGTGTGTTCTTTTCATGAACCACACCCAGTGTGATTGAATGTCAGTTCTTCTCACAAACAATATAAGGATCCAAAAGTGTCATTGCATGTCTGTTCTTCTCATGAACCACACCCAGTGCCACTGCATGTCTGTTCTTCTCACAAACCACACATGGATCCACCAGTGTCATTGGATGTGTGTTGTTTTCATGAACCACACCTAGTGTCATTGGATGTGTGTTCTTCTCACAAATCACACATGGATCCACCAGTGTCAATGGATGTGTGTTCTTTTCATGAACCACACCCAGTGTGATTTCATATGTGTTCTTGTCACAAACCACATAAGGATCCACCAGTGTCATTGCATGTCTGTTCTTTTCAAGAACCACATCTAGATTCATTGCGTGTTTGTTCCTCTAAACAAACCACACATGGATCCACCAGTGTCATTGCATGTGGTCATTTCATGTGTATTCTTCTAAACAAACCACACATGGATCCACAAGTGGTCATTGCATGTCTGTTATTCTCATGAACCACATCTAGAGTCATCGGATGTCTATTCTTCTCACAAACCACACAAGGATCCATCGGTGTCATTGGATGTGTATTCTTCTCATGAACCACACCCATAGTCATTGCATGTGTGTTCTTCTCACAGACCACATAAGGATCCACCAGTGTCATTGAATGTGTGTTCTTTTCATGAACCACACCCAGTGTCATTGGATGTGTGTTCTTCTCTCAAACCACACATGGATCCACCAGTGTCACTGGATGTGTGTTCTTTTCATGAATCACAGCTAGAGTCATTGCATGTCAGTTCTTCTCACAAACCACATAAGGATCCACAAGTGTCATTGGATGTGTGTTCTTGTCATGAACCACATCTAGAGTCATTGCATGTTTGTTCCTCTAAACAAACCACACATGGATCCACCAATGTCATTGCATGTGTGTTCTTTTCATGAACCACAACCAGTGTGATTGAATGTCAGTTCTTCTCACAAACCACACACGGATCCACCAGTGGTCACTTCATGTATGTTCTTCTCATGAACCACATCTAGAGTCATCGCATGTCTGTTTTTCTCACAAACCACACAAGGATCCACCAGTGTCATTGGATGTGTGTTCTTCGCATGAACCACTCCTAGAGTCATTGCATGTGTGTTCTTATCACAAACCACATAAGGATCCACCAGTGTCATTGGATGTGTGTTCATTTCATGAACCACACCCAGTGTCATTGGATGTGTGTTCTTCTCACAAACCACACATGGATCCACCAATGTCATTGCATGTCTGTTCTTTTCATGAATCACAACCAGTGTCATTGTATGTGTGTTCTTCTCTAAAACCACACATGGATCCACCAGTGTCATTGGATGTGTGTTCCTTCCATGAACCACACCCAGTGTGATTGAATGTCAGTTCTTCTCAAACAATATAAGGATCCAAAAGTGTCATTGCATGTCTGTTCTTCTCATGAACCACACCCAGTGCCACTACATGTCTGTTCTTCTCACAAAGCACACATGGATCCACCAGTGTCATTGGATGTGTGTTGTTTTCATGAACCACACCTAGTGTCATTGGATGTGTGTTCTTCTCACAAATCACACATGGATCCACCAGTGTCAATGGATGTGTGTTCTTTTCATGAACCACACCCAGTGTGATTTCATATGTGTTCTTCTCACAAACCACATAAGGATCCACCAGTGTCATTGCATGTCTGTTCTATTCATGAACCACATCTAGAGTCATTGCACGTTTGTTCCCTTAAACAACCCACACATGGATCCACCAGTGTCATTGCATGTGTGTTCTTCTAAACAAACCACACATGGATCCACAAGTGGTCATTGCATGTTTGTTATTCTCATGAACCACATCTAGAGTGATCGCATGTCTGCTCTTCTCACAAACCACACAAGGATCCACCGGTGTCATTGGATGTGTATTCTTCTCATGAACCACACCCATAGTCATTGCATGTGTGTTCTTCTCACAGACCACATAAGGATCCACCAGTGTCATTGAATGTGTGTTCTTCTCATGAACCACATCAAGAGTCATTGCATGTTTGTTCCTCTAAACAAACCACACATGGATCCACCAATGTCATTGCATGTGTGTTCTTTTCATGAACCACAGCCAGTGTCATTGGATGTGTGTTCTTCTCACAAACCACATATGGATCCCCCAGTGTCATTGCATGTCTATTCTTTTCATGAACCACACCCAGTTTCATTGGATGTGTGTTCTTCTCTCAAACCACACATGGATCCACCAGTGTCATTGGATGGGTGTTCTTTTCATGAACCACACCCAGTGTGATTGAATGTCAGTTCTTCTCACAAACCACATAAGGATCCACCAGTGTCATTGCATGTCTATTCTTCTCATGAACCACACCCAGTGTCATTGCATGTCGGTTCTTCTCACAAACCACACACGGATCCACCAGTGTCATTGGATGTGTGTTCTTTTCATGAACCACACATAGTGTCATTGGATGTGTGTTCTTCTCACAAATCACACATGGATCCACCGGTGTCAATGGATGTGTGTTCTTTTCATGAACCACACTCAGTGTGATTGCATCTGTGTTCTTGTCACAAACCACATAAGGATCCACCAGTGTCATTGCATGTCTGTTCTTTTCAAGAACCACATCTAGAATCATTGCGTGTTTGTTCCTCTAAACAAACCACACATGGATCCACCAGTGTCATTGCATGTGGTCATTTCATGTGTATTCTTCTAAACAAACCACACATGGATCCACCAGTGGTCACTTCATGTATGTTCTTCTCATGAACCACATCTAGAGTCATCGCATGTCTGTTTTTCTCACAAACCACACAAGGATCCACCAATGTCATTGGATGTGTGTTCTTCGCATGAACCACTCCTAGAGTCATTGCATGTGTGTTCTTATCACAAACCACACAAGGATCCACCAGTGTCATTGGATGTGTGTTCTTCTCACAAACCACACATGGATCCACCAATGTCATTGCATGTCTGTTCTTTTCATGAACTACAACCAGTATCATTGTATGTGTGTTCTTCTCTCAAACCACACATGGATCCACCAGTGTCATTGGATGTGTGTTCTTTTCATGAACCACACCCAGTGTGATTGAATGTCAGTTCTTCTCACAAACAATATAAGGATCCAAAAGTGTCATTGCATGTCTGTTCTTCTCATGAACCACACCCAGTGCCACTGCATGTCTCTTCTTCTCACAAACCACGCATGGATCCACCAGTGTCATTGGATGTGTGTTGTTTTCATGAACCACACCTAGTGTCATTGGATGTGTGTTCTTCTCACAAATCACACATGGATCCACCAGTGTCAATGGATGTGTGTTCTTTTCATGAACCACACCCAGTGTGATTTCATATGTGTTCTTCTCACAAACCACATAAGGATCCACCAGTGTCATTGCATGTCTGTTCTATTCATGAACCACATCAAGAGTCATTGCACGTTTGTTCCCTTAAACAACCCACACATGGATCCACCAGTGTCATTGCATGTGTGTTCTTCTAAACAAACCACACATGGATCCACAAGTGGTCATTGCATGTCTGTTATTCTCATGAACCACATCTAGAGTCATCGCATGCCTGTTCTTCTCACAAACCACACAAGGATCCACCGGTGTCATTGGATGTGTATTCTTCTCATGAACCACACCCATAGTCATTGCATGTGTGTTCTTCTCACAGACCACATAAGGATCCACCAGTGTCATTGAATGTGTGTTTTTTTCATGAACCACACCCAGTGTCATTGGATGTGTGTTCTTCTCTCAAACCACACACGGATCCACTAGTGTCATTGGATGTGTGTTCTTTTCATGAATCACAGCTAGAGTCATTGCATGTTAGTTCTTCTCACAAACCACATAAGGATCCACAAGTGTCATTGGATGTGTGTTCTTCTCATGAACCACATCTAGAGTCATTGCATGTTTGTTCCTCTAAACAAACCACACATGGATCCACCAATGTCATTGCATGTGTGTTCTTTTCATGAACCGCAACCAGTGTCATTGGATGTGTGTTCTTCTCACAAACCACATATGGATCCCCCAGTGTCATTGCATGTCTATTCTTTTCATGAACCACACCCAGTTTCATTGGATGTGTGTTCTTCTCTCAAACCACACATGGATCCACCAGTGTCATTGGATGTGTGTTCTTTTCATGAACCACACCCAGTGTGATTGAATGTCAGTTCTTCTCACAAACCACATAAGGATCCACCGGTGTCATTGCATGTCTATTCTTCTCATGAACCACACCCAGTGTCATTGCATGTCGGTTCTTCTCACAAACCACACACGGATCCACCAGTGTCATTGGATGTGTGTTCTTTTCATGAACCACACATAGTGTCATTGGATGTGTGTTCTTCTCTCAAACCACACATGGATCCACCAGTGTCAATGGATGTGTGTTCTTTTCATGA